>JAHIAM010000864.1:0-33923 GCA_021605205.1 Aegilops longissima
GGAGTAACAACATAGCCAAGAAAAGATACTCGGTCGGTGCAAAAGGTGCACTTCCCAAGGTTACCAAACAAGCGTGCATCACGTAGAGCATTAAAAACAACGCGTAAATGTTCCAAATGTTCTTCCAAAGATTTGCTATAAATCAGTATATCATCAAAAGTAAACTACAAATCGTCCAAGGAAAGCACGTAAAACTTCGTTCATTAATCTCATGAAAGTACTAGGTGCATTAGTTAACCCAAAAGGCATGACTAACCACTCATATAATCAAACTTAGTTTTAAATGCTGTTTTCCATTCATCTCCCAATTTCATACGAATTTGATGGTATCCACTCATAAATCAACTTTGGAGAATATTGTAGAGCCACTTAATTCATCAAGCATATCATCTAGCCTAGGAATAGGATGGCGATAACGAATAGTAATATTATTAATGCCTCTACAATCAACACACATACTGTGACGTACCATCCTTTTTAGGCACTAGTATAATAGGAACATCACAAGGACTAAGAGATTAGCGTATATAACCTTTGTCGAGCAGCTCCTGTACTTGGCGCATAATCTCGCTTCGTCTCCTCTGGATTGGTACCGTATGGTGCTGCACGGTTGGAGTAGCGATGCAGGAATTAAGTCAATTTGATCTCAATCCCTCGAATAGGTGGTAATCCGGTGGCACGTCTTGTGGGAAGGCGTCGGTGAACTCTGCAAAATGTTAGTGACAACGAGGGGCAAAGAGGAAGGCCGTCCTCGAATGAACATAATGCCTCTTTGCACACAAAAGCATAGCAAACAGATTTGCTAGAATCTAGCTCATCAATATCAGATTTGGTGGCAAATAAACATGCACTTTTCAGTTTAATTTCAGAAGCAACATTAGATGGTTTATTATTAGGCTTCATTTGTTGCTCAAATTCTTTTACCACAATCTGATTTTCACTCTTATTTTCTCTGTTTTGCTTTATTAGCTCTATTAATATCATCTTTCAAAATGGAATCGAGTCATAGGAAGCAAAGTAATATTTTTATCCTTGTGAACAAGAGTATCTACTGATTGTTTCTACCATGGTGTCGAAAATTTTATCAAATTGCCATGGTCTACCAAGTAATAAAGAACATGCTTGCATAGGTACCACATCACAATCAACATAATCAGCATATGTAGAGATACTAAAATGCACACGAACGATGCGTGTTAACTTAACCTTGCCGCTGTTGTTGAACCATTGGATGTAGTAAGGATGTGGATGTGGTCTTGTGGTGAGAAAGCTTCTCCACCATATCCATGCTAGCCAAGTTGTTGCAGCTCCCTCCATCTATGATGGCGAATAGAACGTTCCTTCACAACTCCTTTGTATGGAACAAGTTATGCCTCTGATTTTGCTCAGCTTGTGTAACCTGCACACTCAAAACACGTTGAGCAACTAAACATTCATACTGTCGGCATCTTGACCATGTATTGCGTCTCAAAATCAGAATCATCTCCACCGTGTTCTTCATGTGTAATAAGGCCAAAGTCTCTTCATCATAGTCACTAGCAGACTCATACCCACCATCCTCGGTAGCAATCATCACCGCTGAGATTGGCATTCTCTCATAAAATGTCCTCTTCCCTTCAATGACGACAAATAATATCCTTGTGTGCCCGATTGGCGCCATGGAAGAAGAAGAGCTGTGTAGGCCGCAGGTGTACTCTTGGCGAGATAGTGGTGGTTGTGCACCTTTCTTGTATCCGCGGTTGGAGGTGGCAGTAAGCGGAGGTGCGGTGTAGTAGAGCGTGTGGAAGTAGATGATGCACGTGGTGTCCATGATGAAGGTCGACTGCGAGAAAAAGTTAGTCAGCGCCAAGGCACATCGATCCTGCACTTCACGTTCAACTTTACAAGCAAGATGGAATAATCGGTGATATTATTATAATCCTTGTAGTCTAGAATGGTCTGAATCTCTATTTAATCCACCGAGCGTGCAAGCATAGCTTCATTCTCCTCAACAATACCACATCTAATCAAGCCGGTTTGTAATTCACGATAATATTCTTCTACGAATTTTTCCTTGTCTTAAGCGCTGCAATTTTGAAGTAATTCACGCTGATAATATGGTGGAACCAGCAGTACGCATAGCAGTTTTCAAAGCAGCCCAAGTAGCTTGGAGCAGGATATAATCTACAATGTTCAGACCACCAAACACATGCAAAGCTAGTGTAAGCACAAGCAATGACGGAACACGTCTCTCCTCGGGATATTGTAAACATGTAAATCGTTGTTCAGTTTCTAACTCCCAAGTAAGATATATATCGGGAACATATCTACCCTCAAATGGTGGAATATTCAATTTCAGTTTAGGGAGATGGTCATGATCTAAATTACTGAAGGGAGCGAACATTGCCATTGTTTGCATGTGGGCGACCTGGTGGTTGTGGTCTTTGGTGGTTGCCGTGGATTACGATGTTGATCAACCTCATCTCGTAAGCTCTCACATAATCATCCTCCCCTTGTGACGAGGAGCCCCGAAGTATCAACATGACACCACCCAGCTTGGCGGTGAAGAGGGACACGGGAAGCTCGGCGGAGGCTGTTTGCGATGTGGAGGTAGTCCTTGTTGTTGTAGTAGAGAGTCGTTAGGTGCAGCCGGTGGTGGTGGTGGTGAAGCGAGCAATTCATTAAACCTGTTATCGAGCTTTGTTTGACGCCTTCTCAATGCCATCTATCTTCTCCATGGCCTCTTCAAATCTATTTGCTTTATCGTCCACCTGCCCACTCATCATTTGTTGAAACTTATCATGTAGCGCTTTGTTTGTCATGTTCTCGGTCAGTCTAAATAAACATGATCCTGCCATGGTTAGCGACAATAGAAACACACAAGAATATGATTGACGGACTACTAGGAAGTGGTGGTGGTGGTGTGGTGGGCAGTCTAAATCCGTCAAGCAAATCTCAAATTCTTACAGTTCTTACCCGGCAGGCGGTGATCGACAACGATGTAGTCAAAACTCTCAAAGCTTGGATAGAAGCGATTACAGGGAGAGTCAAATGCCGATGTAGATGTATGTGGAGCTGGGAAGGCTTATAATATGGTAGCAAAAGAATTGACAATTATCAATTCAGAGATGCAAAGTTGAATAAGCGCTCACTTGTGATCTTGTCTTTGGTCCTAGGCTAGCTTGTGCTAGAGGCGAGCCTAGAACACTAACAAAATCCGCGGCTGCGGAAACAATGGAAAAGCACACTCTGGAATTTTATTTTTAGCTCCTTTTTTTTTTTTGCTTTTTTTTTTCTTGCTCTTTTTTTCTTGAAAAAATCACTATAATGGCGAGTGTCTCAAAACTCTTCGAGGTCAATAGCTGACAGGATGGGCCACGAAATTTTTTGACCAAAATTTTTTTTTTATTGCCGGACCCAAATCTGAAGCGGGTCAAAAAACTTTCTATACTTGGCGGTATCTCAATACGCTTAGAAACACTTAAAAATAGGATAGCGGAAAATTTTTACGACAAGTGTGTTTCGGAAAATTTTGGGCCTAAGCGGAGGTGGTTTCGGACTCTTTTTTTTCGAGACCTATGCAGGCAAGGAAACACGAATCGGAAACTAGATGGATCTAGAAAACAAACCTAATATGAGAAGAACTTCGGATTGGTGGTGGATATATGGTGGTGGTATATGGGCGGTGGTGATATATGGTAGCGGTGGTGGTATATGGATCACGGTTGGTGGTGGTATATGGATCACAGATTGAGGCGGTGGCGGATAAGCAATGGTGGTAGATGGCAAGGCGATGATGATGGTCTTGGCGTGACAACTTATGACCCGAACTTCGAAACTCTAAAGACTAGACTCTAAGACCAGCAACTTGACACGGCGATGCAACATAAATTCAACAAAGCAAAAACCCTAAAAAGATTATGCAAAGGCTCAGATTGGTTTGGATATGATGAACTAACCCTAATTTTTTTTGTGGCTTTTCGTGGACTTTAGGTATGAAGAACAGACTCGATCTAATCTCGAAAAACTGTAAAATCTCACGAGCAACAACGAAAATCTGATACCACTTAATAGAGGCAAAGGTGTCCGTCTTTCGATGAGATGTGGTTTTCGCTTTGGAGGAAATCGACTTTGGCGATCGACTACGAGCGTCTTGAGACGTCGAGCCTTAGCAATCGCTAAACCAACTCCGAGAGGTTATTGACCACTGCAGGAACACGATCAACACGACCACGAATTACATTTCCTGCGAGCAAGCGAAGAACAAGCAGAAAGCTGAGATTGCAATCTGGATATTGCGAATATAAGATGAAAGCTTTATTGATCAAGGTGGGGTTACTGTGGCCTTTGTGCAGTCGTTGAACACAAGCGAAATGCAGCGAAGTTGCAGATATGGCGAACTTTTAATCTAAACAAAACCCAAGGTCTAACGGTGCCCTAAGGGCTGTATATATGGAGGAAGAGAATTTCGTGGCCCTTGGTGGAGGGTCCGAAATCAACCCTAACTCTTGTTCCCCACACATACGGACTCTAAAACAGCCTATACTTAAGTATTTCCAAATTACATGGGCCTGGCCCAATAATAAGGTGTGTGACACCTAGAATAGCCTATGGGCGAATATTATGAAGTGGCATCTTGTATATTTCGTCCAAGGCCTCATGCACTCATTAGGGTGGCTTCAAAGTCTGGAATCATCACTTGTAACTCCGTTCTTGTTCTCCTTAGCATGGCATTATCTCCATGCTTGTTCTTGCTCAATGTCCATCCTTCTCCAAGCTAGGGCCTTCATTTGTAAGCAAAACAAATGTATCCAATTTACGCAGCATCATATTCTCATGAACATTAGAATCATTACCAAGCGAAAGTACGATAATTTAATTGGCGTCGTGTGAGCTCTAGTAATTGGTCCGATATATGTAGCGATAGGGGCTGTGGGTGTAACAATGGTATTGATGTCCTCATCAGTTCGGTGATCTAGCACTTGTGTGATTGATTTCTTGTTGGTTGAGCGATCTCTCTCTCGTTTCTTCCGTGTTTCCCTTTGTTCTGCAGCGTGTTCTTCGTGATTCCCGTAGGATCCACTCCAAGCGTGAAAGATCATCCCGTGGGGTTCCGCCCTACATCATCTTGGTATCATGAGCCACGTTGATCCGTTTTGGAGCCCCTACCCGTGTTTTCTAGCTTGATTTTGTTGTTTTCGTCCTAAATCGAAAATCCCCACAAAAATAGCCCCAAATTTTTTTGTGATCTGTTGGTGTGATGAAGTTTTGTTGGATTTGATCCATGGATTTCGTGTGTTGCGAGTAGATCTAGCATTCCCCACCTTTTCCACAATATCCATCCACAAAATGCTTTGAATTTTGCCCGGTTGACCTCTACGCGGTGTTCATCGAGTTAATCCCACGGATCGAGCCGGACATCCGGCCCGACCAGACGGACATCCGGCACCGGACATCCGGCTTCAGCCGGACATCCGGCCCCGGCAGCACAACTCCATCCACCACCCGTTTCGGCCTAACTCTCACCAAATTTTGTCCGGTGCCCACATACACTTCCACATACCTCCACCACTTCCATAACACCATTATAGCCTTTCCCTACCAACTCCGACAATGTTGCCAAATTTTGCTTTGAGAACTTGAGTTGGGGTTTGATATCCTTTTGTGTTTGGCTATCTAGAGTGCGGTTCAACATCAACATCACCACCACTCATCTTAGCCAGGGACGGTAACATCGTCGACATCTTTTCATAACACAATTGCATTGATAACCATCATAGCCAATCTTTTCGTTGCTTACCCATCGAGACTAGCCATTGGTATTGTACGACAGCGTGACTTGTGCACATTAGTGATCATACTCCATAGCATACATACCATACCAAAGTGGTGCATATCTTGGCATCAACATGTGTCACAAAGTTGTCATCGCATACACAATTGCTATCTTGGTTACAGTGAAGTTTTGATGAAAAAGAGCTCAAAGAGAAAGAGCCAATCAAGCTTTTAAACAAAAGAAAGATAAGCAAAGAGCTTATGAGCAAGAACCATAGCATCATACAACATTAATATTGTCATACTTGATCATCTTTGATCAACACGTCGAAACACCATACATATAGCATACTTGGGATAGAAGTCGTTGCATTTTTGTTAGTAGGTTGTGCACAAGTTCGTATCCGCCTATTGTGCAATCGTGCTAGCGTCTCTCTAGTGTTGTGCAACAAGAGCATCTTGGTGAATTCCACATTTGGCTCATCCTTGGTTGCATAACCCCATATTATCTATTTAGTGTGTGTTTCCGTGTACCATATCTTGCTATTGGTCCACTTATGCATTTACAAATTTGTGAATCATTTCCAAAATTATCGAGTCTCACTTACAATTGCATCAAATTTTGTGCCACCATCCTAACGAGCTCCACCATAAGCTTTTATTTGTGTAGGTGTGAGAACAGGCAAAATTGGTACCAATAGTGCTATTTCATTGTCCGCATTTGAGTGAACTTGATTCATCATCAACATCGGTCAAAGGTACATTGGTATAAGTTCTTCTCCTTTCTACCACTCACATTTTGCTTGGAATGATGGATAGGCCAAGTACTTCTACCAACCCTCTCTTCATCGAACAACCACGATGACATGTCATCATACATCACCAGAACCACCTCTTTGGTGCTGTGCAAGCGTTGCACCAAGAACAACAAGCAATGGCGACCGCATCAATAATCTCCAGCGACTTGCGACTCTCCGAACAGCGTACAAAGACTACGCCGACAACAAGTTCGCGCTCACAAGCAAGAGAATGATGCAAGAATGGGCGAGATCCGCGCCTTGATGAGAAACCGGCATCATTCAACTTCTTCATCATCAAGGCGGACCCGATCGAGTCGACACTCGATGACACCTTCTCGACTCAAGTACACCTACTTCAAACACTCTTAAATGTGCGCGCGTCAAGACCGTCATGCATCTCGCAACCCGCTACATGACAAGCATTCACAAAGAGCAAGTTGATGATCAAGTTCCTCGTCCTCAATCAAACCAAGGCGCTTTTGCTCAAGCTCGAGAAGCGACAAGCGACTACGGCGCCAAGAGGAAGAACGGCGGCGTCTACACCAAAAGCGAACAAGGCGCCAAGGCTCAGCGTCTTCAACAACAACAACAACAACGTGAGCGCAAGCTCTTGAGGCATAGCGTGCCCTTCAAGAATCAAGTAGAGCCTTCGCCAACGCAATGTGACAGGCGCCAATCAAGAGGAAGCCCTTGAGAAGAAATCCAAGAGAGGAACTACCAACCTCATGGACAACATCAAGTTCCTCAAGCTCCTCCACAAGCTCGTCAAGCTCCACTTCAACCTCAAGTTCAACAAGAGCAAGGTGATCATGGTCTTCCTCACGCCAAAGAGCAACATGAAGGCGATTGCAATCCACATCAAGAGGCGTCATCATCAACATAGCCAACAACACAATGAAAACAGCGCTTCTGACAAGCTAAAATTCACCATGCCCAAGTTCAAGCGAAGCAATGGCCCGAAGACTATCGCATGGGCATTGAAGGTTGACAAAATCTTCGGTTGCTAACAGCGAGGAAGCGAAGAAAATCGCTATGGCATCACTTGAGTTCGAGACTATGTGCTCATATGGTGGGAAAAAATCATTGGCTGACGACAAGCAAGAGGTGAACCTCAATCACCACTTGGGCTCAAATGAAGGATGTCATGCGAAACACGTTTGTGCCAACCTACTACCATAACCTCTTCAAGAAACTCCAACTTCTCAAGCAAGGAACAAGAGTGTTGAAGAATACTACAAGGAAATGGAGATAGCCATGATTCGAGGCAGTGTCAAGGAAGATGATGAGCAAACTATAGCACGTTTCTTGAATGGACTAAATCATCCCATCAAGAAGATCGCGACTTCAACCATACTCCACCCTCATTGAGCTCGTACATCAAGCTACAAAGGCGGAACATCAAGTACAAGATGACTTCAAGTACTCATCCAAGACCTCGACTACTCCAACAACCAAGCTTCAACACCTCCTCCAACATCTACATCAACCAAACCTTCTACAAACAACGCGACAAGTCGAGTTACAAGAAGAAAATCGACAAGTTCAAGTCGTCCTCCTCCTACTACAAGCAACTTCAAGCGCGTGCTTCATCATCTACTCCGACCAGATGAGACCATCAAAACAAGCTCCTTCAAGTGTTTCACTTGCGGCGGCGAGCCACAAGTCCTATGAATGCACCAACAAGCGGACCATGATCCTCAGCGACGGCCAACTGCTCACGACTCAATGAGTAATGAGGAGATGGAAGCCCTTGAGCAAGTGGCCACGCACCGACAAGTGAGCGAAGATGAAGATGATCAAGTCTTTTGCGATGAGGATTGAGCCCGCTCTCGTTGTCTCAAGGTCTTGACCCTTCAACATCAACAAGAAGGCGACCAAAGATGCCACATCTTCCACACAAAGGCCGGCATCAATGGAAGGTCCGTCAAGGTGATGAGGACATCAATACCATTATTACACCCAGCCCTGCTGCTATACATCTTGGACCAATTACTAGAGCTCGCATGCGCCAATTGAATTATCGGTACTTTCGTTTCTTAGTATGATTCCAATGTTCATGAGAATATGATCTGCCTAAATTGGATACATTTGTTTTGCTTACAAATGAAGGGCCTACCATGGACAAGAAAGATGAACCTTGGAGCAAGTTCAAGCATGGAGATGTTGGCATGCAAGGAGAACAAACGGAGTTACAAGTGATGATTCCGGACTTTGAAGCCACCTAATGAGTGCATAAGGCCTTGGACGAAATATACAAGATGCCACTTCATAATATTAGTCCATAGGCTCTTCTAGAGTCTGCGCGTCACCTTATTATTGAGCCAGGCCATGTAATTTCAAATACTTAAGTATAGGCTGTTTTTAGAGTCCGTATGTGTGGGGAAACAAGAGTTAGGGTTGATTTGGACCCCTCCACCAAGGGCCACGAAATTCCCCCTCTTTCTCCATATATACAGCCCTTAGGGCACCGTTTAGACCAGGTTTTGTTTAGATTAAAAGTTACGCCATAGCTGCAACTTGGCGTACTTCATTTGTGTTCAGCGACGGACAAAGCGTCACAGAACCCCACCTTGATCAATAAAGCTTTCATCTTATATTAGCAATATCCAGTTGCAATCTCAGTTTCTTGCTTGTTCTTCGTTTGCTCGCGGAAGCAGACCCTAAGTGGTTAGGTTGATGCGTGCTCGGCGTGGTCAATAACCTCTCGGAGTTGGTTTAGCGATTGCTAAGCGCGGCGATCTCGCCGCGTTAAGTGAGTCGGATCGTCAAAAGTCGACTTCCTCCAGCGAAAACCAACATCTCATCGAAAGGCGGGACACCTTTGCCTCTATCAAGTGGTATCAGATTTCCGGGTTGCTCGGTGAGATTTTCGATTTTGTAGTTTAGATCGAGTCATTCTTCATACCTATTGTCCACGAAAAGCCACAAAAAATTAGGGTTAGTTCATCATATCGAACCAATCGAGCCTTTGCATAATCTTTTTAGGGTTTTGCTTTGTTGAATTTGCGGTTGCATCGTGCGTGTCAAGTTCTTTGGTCTTAGAGTCTAGTCTTTTAGAGTTTGAGTTACGGTCATAAGTTGTCACTTGCAGCTGCCGCTTTCATCATCATCGCCTTGCCATCTACCACCATTGCTTATCCGCCACGCTCTGAATCCGTATCCATATACCACCACCAATCTGTATCCATATACCACCGCTACCATATACCACCACCGCTGTCATATACCACCATATATCCACCACCAATCAGAGTTCTTCTCATATTAGGTTTGTTTTGAGATCCATCTAGTTTCCGATTCGTGTTTCCTTGCGGAGTTGGTTTACGGAAACCACCCTCCGTTTAGGCCCAAAATTTTCCAAAAGCGTGCTTGTCAAAAATTTACGGCTATCCTATTTTAGGTGTTTCTAAGTGGATTGAGGACGATGCATCGTTATAGAAAGTTTTTTGACCCGTTTCAGTTTTTGAGTGCAGGCGGTCAAAAAAATTTGGTGAAAAATTCGTGCCCATCCTGTCGGTTTGACTTGGGAAGAGTTTGAGACACTACGCCATTATAGTGATTTTTAAAAAAAAAAAAAAAAAAAAAAAAGCGGTAAAAAAAAGCGAAAAAAAAATTCCAGTGTGCTTTTCCGTTGTTTCGTGCAGCGCCCGTGATTTTGTTAGTGTTCTGGGCTGGCGTCTCTAGCGCGGTCTAGCCTAGGACCAACCTGAGTCACGTCGTTGGCGTTTATTCAACTTTGCATCTCTGAATTGATTATTCTGACCCTTTTGCTACCATATTATAAGCCTTCGACTCCTCATACATCTACATCGTGCGTTTGACTCTTCACAGTAATCGCTCTATCAAGCTTTGAGAGTTTGACTACATGGTTGCGATCACCTTTCTTCTTTGAGTAAGCTGGTAAGAATTTGAGATTTGCTTGTGGTTGTATTTGTCCACACACCACCACCACCACTTCCTAGTAGTCTGTGAATCATATTCTTGTGTGTTTCTATTGCTGCTAACCATGGCAGGATCACAAGCCGGCGTGGTGGCTGGGAGAACATGACAAACAAAGCGCTACATGATAAGTTTCAACAAATGATGAGTGGGCAGGTGGAAGATGTGCTAAATAGATTTGAAGAGGCCATGGAGAAGATAGATGGCATTGAGAAGGCGTTCGAAACAAAGCTCGATAACAAGTTTAATGAATTGCTCGCGCGTCTACCACCACCACCACCAGTGGCACCTAGCACCTCTACTACAACAACAAGGACTACCTCCACATCAGAAACAGCCCTCCTTGAGCTTCCCGTGTCCCTCTACTGCTGGCCAAGCTCTTTGGTGCTCTTTGTTGATATACAGTGGCTCCTGCTGCTGCGGTGGGGAGGATGATTATGTGAGAGATTACGAGGATGAGGTTGATCAACATCAGAACTACGTGCAACCAGACACCACAACCACCGGTCGTCCACATGCAAATAATGGCAATGTTGGGCTCCCCTTGAGTGCTGAGATGGGACCATCTCCTAAACTGATATTGAATATTCCACCATTTGAAGGTAGATATGTTCACGATATATATCTTACTTGGGAGTTAGAAACTGAACAACGATTTACATGTTTACAATATCACGAGGAGAGCGTGTTCTGCTGCTGTTTGTGCTTTCACTAGCTTTGCATGTGTTTGGTGGTGCGAACATTGTAGATTATATCCTGTTCAGCTACTTGGGCTGCTTTGAAAACTGCTATGCGTGCTCGTTGGGTTCCACCATATTATCAGCGTGAATTACTTCCAAAAATTGCAGCGCTTAAGACAAGGAAAAAATTCGGTGAAGAATATTATCGGGAATTACAAACTGGCTTGATTAGATGTGGTATTGTTGAGGAGAATGAAGCTATGCTTGCGTTTTACGGGTGGATTAAATAGAGAGATTCAAACCATTCTAGACTACAAGGATTATAATAATATCACTCGATTATTCCATCTTGCTTGTAAAGCTGAGCGTGAAGTGCTTGAGGATCGGCAGGCGTTGCGCGGACTAACTTTTAATGGTCGACCTTCATCATGGACACCACGTGCATCATCTACTTCCACGTTCTACTACGGCACCTCCGTGGCTGCCACCTCCAACCGTGATACAGAAAGCAGGCACAACCACCACTATCGCCAGAGCACCTGCTTGGGCCTACAGGCTCTTCTTCTTCCATGGCGTCAGCAGGGCACACAAGTGATATTATTTGTAAATCGTTGTAAGGAAGAGGACATTTTGCGAGAGAATGCCAATCTCAGCGTGTGATGATTGCTCACGAGGATGGTGGGTATGAGTCCGCTAGTGACTATGATGAAGAGACTTTGGCTCTTATTACACATGAAGAACACGGTGGAGATGATTACGATCTTGAGGCGCAATACATGGCTGCTTTGAAGATCTTGCAGGTATGAATGTTTAGTTGCTCAACGTGTTTTGAGTGTGCAGGTTACACAAGCTGAGCAAAATCAGAGGCATAACTTGTTCCATACAAAGGGAGTTGTGAAGGAGCGTTCTATTAGCGTCATCATAGATGGAGGGAGCTGCAACAACTTGGCTAGCATGGATATGGTGGAAGCTTTCTCTCACCACAAGACCACATCCACATCCTTACTACATCCAATGGTTCAACAAAAGCGGCAAGGTTAAGGTAACACGTCTGTTCGTGTGCATTTTAGTATCTCTACATATGCTGATTATGTTGATTGTGATGTGGTACCTATGCAAACATGTTCCTTATTACTTGGTAGACCATGGCAATTTGATAAAATTCTGTACACCATGGTAGAAACAATCACTATACTCTTGTTCACAAGGATAAAAATATTACTTTGCTTCCTATGACTCCTGATTCCATTTTGAAAGATGATATTAATAGAGCTAATAAAGCAAAACAGGAGAAAATAAGAGTGAAAATCAGATTGTGGCAAAGAATTTGAGCAACAAATGAAGCCTAATAATAAACCATCTAATGTTGCTTCGAAATTAAATTGAAAAGTGCATGTTTATTTGCCACCAAATCTGATATTGATGAGCTAGATTCTAGCAAATCTGTTTGCTATGCTTTTGTGTGCAAGAGGCATTATTTTCATTAGAGGGCGTGCCTTCCTCTTTGCCCCTTTGTCACTAACATTTTCAGGGGGAGTTAATGGCGTCTTCCCACAAGGCGTGCCACGGGATTACCACCTATTGAGGATTGAGCATCAAAGTGACTTAATTCGGTGCATCGCTACCAACCGTGCACCATACCGTACCAATCGGAGGAGGCGAAGGAGATTATGTGTCAAGTCAGGAGGCTGCTCGACAAAGGTTATATCTGTGAATCTCTTAGTCCTTGTGCTGTTCCTATTATACTAGTGCCTAAAAAGGATGATGCGTCGGCGTATGTGTGTTGATTGTAGAGGCATTAATAATATTAATATTAGTTATCGTCATCCTATTCTAGGCTAGATGATATGCTTGATGAATTAAGTGGCTCTACAATATTCTCCAAAGTTGATTTAAGTAGTGGATACCATTAAATTCGTATGAAATTGGGAGATGAATGAAAACAGCATTTAAAACTAAGTTTGGATTATATGAGTGGTTAGTCATGCCTTTTGGGTTAACTAATGCACCTAGTACTTTCATGAGATTAATGAGCGAAGTTTTCACGTGCTTTCATTGGACGATTTGTGGTAGTTTACTTTGATGATATCTGATTTATAGCAAATCTTTGGAAGAACATTTGGAACATTTCGTGCTGTTTTAATGCTCTCGTGATGCCGCGTTTGTTTGGTAACCTTGGGAAGTGCACCTTTTGCACCGACCAGTATCTTTCTTGGCTATGTTGTTACTCCACGAGGAATTGAAGTTGATAAAGCCAAGATTGAAGCTATTGAGAGTTGGCATGCCAAAGCGGTCACACAAGTGAGGAGTTTTCTTGGACTCGCTGGTTTCTATAGGCGTTTTGTGAGAGACTTTAGCACCATTGCTGCACCTCTCAATGAGCTTACAAAGAAGGATGTGCCTTTTGTTTGGGGTACCGCCTTGGGAAGAAGCCTTCCACGGTATTGAAAGATAAGTTGACACATGCTCCTTTACTCCAACTTCGACTTTAATAAGACTTTTGAGCTTGAATGTGATGCTAGTGGAATTGGATTAGGAGGTGTGTTATTACAAGATAGCAAACCTGTTGCATACTTTTACGAAAAATTGAGTGGGCCTAGTCTGAACTATTCTACTTATGACAAAGAATTATATGCTCTTGTTAGGACTTTAGAGACATGGCAACATTATTTATGGCCCAAAGAATTTGTTATACATTCTGATCATGAATCTTTGAAACATATTAAAGTCAAGCTAAACTGAATCGTAGACATGCTAAATGGGTTGAATTCATTGAGACTTTCCCTTATGTCATTAAACACAAGAAGGGTAAAGAAAATGTTATTCTGATGCTTTGTCTAAATCGATATACTATGCTTTCACAACTTGACTTCAAAATATTTGGTTTGGAGACCATCAAAGATCAATATGTGCATGATGCTGAAATTTTGACCGAATTTGACCTCTCCACACGGTGTTCATCGAGCCCGGACATCCGGCCCGAACAGCCCGGACATCCGGCACCCCGGACATCCGGCCCGACCAGCCCGGACATCCGGCGCCCCGGACATCCGTCTTCCAGCCCGGAAATCCGGCTCCTGGTAGCAACAATCCCCATCCACCACCCCGTTCACCGCCTAACTTTCGCCAAATTTTATCCCGTGCCCACATACACTTCCATATACCTCCACCACTTCCCCATAACACCACCATAACCTTTCCCATTACCACTTCCAACAATGTTGCCAAATTTTGCTTCGAGAATTTGAGTTGGGGTTTCCGTATCCTTTTGTGTTTGGCTATCTAGATGCGGTTCAACATCAACATCACCACCGCTCATCTTCGCCAAGGGCGGTAACATAAATCGACATCTTTGTCATTACTGCTTAATTGCATTGATAACCATCATAGCCCATCTTTTGCGTTGCTTACCCATCGAGACTAGCCATTGAGTATTGCCGGCATAGCGTGACTTGTGCACATTAGTGATCATACTCCATAGCATACATACCATACCAAAGTGGTGCGTATCTTAGCATCAACTTGTGTGTCACAAAGTTGTCATCGCATACACAATTGCTATCTTGGTTAAGTGAAATTTTGCATGAGAAAAGAGCTCAAAGAGAAAAGAGCCAATCAAGCTTTTAAGCAAGAGAAAGATAAGCAAGAGCTTATGAGCAAGAACCATAGCATCATACAACATTAAGATTGTCATACTTGATCATCTTGGATCAACACATCGAAACACCATACATATAGCATACTTGGGATAGAAGTTGTTGCATTTTTGCTTAGTAGGTTGTGCACAAGTTCGTATCCGCTATTATTGCCAATCGTGCTAAGCGTCTCTCTAGTGTTGTGCAACAAGAGAATCTTAGTGAATTCCACATTTGGCTCATCCTTGGTTGCATAACCCCATATTATCTATTTGCATGTTTGTTTCCGTGTACCATATCTTGCTATTGGTCTACTTGTTGCATTTGCAAATTTGTGAATCATTTCCAACATTATTGAGTCTCACTTACAATTGCATCAAATTTTGTGCCACCATCCTAACCGAGCTCCACCATAAGCTTTTATTTGTGTAGGTGTGAGAGCCGACAAGAATCGGTACCAGAGTGCTATTTCATTGTCGCATTTGAGTGAACTTGATTCATCTTCAACATCGATCAAAGTACATTGGTATAAGTTCTTTTCCGTTCTACCACTCATTTTGCTTGGAATGATGGATAGGCCAAGTACCTCTACCAACCCCTCTTCACCGAGCAAGGCAACGACATGTCATCATCGTCACCAGAGCCACTTCTTTGGTACTGTGAAGCGTTGCACCAGAACAACAAGCAATGGCGACCCGCGCCGACAACCTCGCCACCGACTTGCGACTCTCGAACAGCGTACAAGAGACTACTTGACAACAAGTTCGGCGCTCACAAGCAAGAAGAGCGATGCAACAATGGGCGAGATCCGGCGCTTTGATGAAAGCGGCATCATTCAACTTTGTAACATCCCAAATTTTCAATTTGGAATGTTATACATTAGATCATCATGCATATCATATTTTCTCGCATTTTCCGATCCTAGAAAATTTCACGCAACTCAAGGACCCTCGGAGAAGTTGGAAGTTTCATTATTTTCATATTTGAGTTTTCTCAAATTTTGAAAATAGGATCATTTATTTATTTAAATCATCTTCATAAAGTTTTCCTATAAAAATATTTTGAGAGGAATAATATGACTTTCCCAACATTTAGGAAAAATGAAGATATTATAAATAAATCAAAATTTGGGTTTTGGAAGATTTATTTTGCTTAGGCAAAAATGAGCATTTTAAAAATTTACGCATGTTTGCCGTTTTTAAAGCTCATTTTGTTCGACTCATTTTTAGGAGTCGGGGAAAATTTGTTTTATTCAAATCGGAGTTCATTTAGTATTTTTTAATTCGTTTGGTTTAATTTTATTTATAAAAAAAGCGCGCCCCCAGGCCAAGGCCAGGCCATTGACCAGCCGAGGCCGGCCCGGCGCCCGCCTCCTCTCCCTCGCGCCTTGCCGCCGCCCGCGGAACCCGCCGCCGCCGCCTCCGAGTCGGCTCGACCCGGCCGCCCTTGCCCCCCCCCCAAGCGCGCCTCTCCCCCTCCCATAAATAGCCGCCCGGCCCCCCCTCTCACCTCACCCCTTGGAGCCGCCGCCTCCCAAGCCGACCCGCCGCCTTGAGCCGCCGCCGCCGCCGTTCTCGCCGTCGCGGAGCCCGCCACCCTCGCCGCCCTCCGAACCCGCCGCCGCCCGCCCCCCCCGGGCCCGCGGAGCCTCGCGGCGATCACGGAGGTAGCCGCCGCCCGCTCCGTTCGATCCGGTTTTCCCTAAAACCCGATCCGTTTTTAGATATGTTTGGTTTTTAAAACCCTAGATTGGTTTATTTTTTTGGTTTTCTTATTTATGAGCGTTCACGAACCGTTCGTTCCAATAAACGTGTTCGTTGGATTAGTTCTGATATGACGTCCGTTATTTAAACCGTTAAATCGTTTTATTTTAATCGGATTTAATCCGTTATTTTTACGATTCGATTTGAGATCCGATTTTCAAATCTGTTTTATTTTTAGCTCGTTTATCGAATCGGGTGATTCAAGCGCTGGAGTTTAAATGTGAAACCGCCGTTCGACTAACCTACTTTCACGAGTTTTGCTACTGTGAAATTTTGACCTAATTTCAGATTGCAAAACCGAGTCGTTCTCTCTCGAGTTTCGACTTTCGATGTTTATTCGATTCGATTCTTTTGCAACAGGGTTCTTAAGTTGAACTTTCTGGTTAGATCTTTTATTGAGATTTCCCGTGCATTAGAGAGTACTTATTGTATGCTTGTTGTTTGTCTGCGTTAGATCACCGGTCGCCGCTTGTTACTTGAATCTCTAGGTCTCGCGGATCATCGACAAGGCAAGTAACACTTGATCATACCTTTTCTCATACCAGTTTTTATGCATTAGATCTATTCCTCAAACACTTGCAGGATTAGGATCTAATTAAATTGTGGGATGGGAAGTAGATTGAGTAGTACCTATTACTGTTTTACTTATGAAACCTTGGGAGTTATTTCTCGTTTGCTATTATGCCATGCTATGCTAGTAGGCGTGGATTGGGTGAGTGAATATCCATAACAGATGTGAGATTGTTAATTAATGGTTTATCTAAGGTGGCAACCTAAACACACATCTGGGTGGATTGAGGCACTGGTTTCTATCGAGGACACTGTATTTCTTGGACCGCCACCGGGCTCTAAGGGATCATAAGATTATTCAAGCTGGAAACTTCCGTGTGCAGCCACAAGCCAATTATGGGCTCTGGCGTAGTTGACTAAGTTGTCGAACTCTTACGGGTAGGCTAGCTGATGTAGGGGATGTAGGTTGAGTACGGTCTACCCACATGTAAGGTGCTAAGCGCTTACGAAAGACTATGTCTCGGTCATCCGTTTCTCAAACACCATGTAGTCACGAGAACCAAGCGGAGGCGATCGAGTCTTGTGGGGAAAAGTCATAAACCTCTGCGAGTGTATAAACTAATCATGATTAGCCGTGTCCCGGTTATGGACAATTTGAGTGTCTGGTAATTGAATATCATGTGAATCTCAACATGTTACTTCTAAATAAAAGTTATTGGGTTTGATGAGTACTTTTAATTGGGATTGAGGATCTTGTCAACCATTCTCAATGTTTAACAACCACCATGATAGTTAAATAAAATTTATTCCTTTGATGTAGGGAAAAATCAGCTTTATGCAAATGTAACAGTAGAGCTTTACCACCAGCCATATATGCATGTAGTATAGGCTCATTCCTTCATTGCTCTTTATGTGTTACATTGCGGCATATTCCATGTCTTGACCCGTTTTGGGCTGCAACTTTCACGTTCGAGACTTTTGAACGACGAGTAAGGTGTTAGGTCGTGGTTCTATACTCGGTGATGCCGTTGGAGTTGATGGACTCGCTTATCTTCCAAGCCTTCGCTGTTATTATAAGATGGCCTTAAGCCATATTATTGTAATAAGTTCCCTTGTGGACAACGATGTAATAAGTGTGTGATTGCTACTCTGCAATAAATCCTTGAAATCTTGTGTGGTGTCGGCATTCTTGATCCGGGGATGACTTGAGCACGAGACTGGATCCATTGGATGCAGTCGCTCTGAGAGAATAGTATCGAGCACACTGTTGTTGTGAGGACCACGACCACTAAGTTAAAGCCATAGATCACTACTCTGTTCCCATTTCTAACTCCTCATCTTTTCTACTCTCTTTAGGATGGCGGACGCGAAGATCAAGTACACCCAACGGATGAAGGCACACCTTTTGGATTTCACTTGAAGGAAGTTACCAAGTACACGAACATTGGACTACCAAGCTTCACGGGACTTTCACGCCACTCTGCACGAAGAGGGTATTTGGAAGATTCATGCTCACGTTCGGGAAGGACATTCGCCCCAATCACCAAGCCTATAGATAGTGTTTTGATTGCACCAACTTGGAGTGCAGGAAAGAGCATGGCAGCTCACATCACCATGGGGCGCATTGGAGAAGTTTATCAAGAAGACCTCAAGGACACCATCTACCAGATTTGCGGACGCCGAGATGACAAGCTGGGGCGTCGTCGGCACCAAGAAGGATAGGTCCATTGCAGCTTTCATCCGGGAGTTAAATCAGCACATTCGGCGCCGGAGAACCAAATGTGCAATGACATGTTGGATTCTGAGAAGACAAAGGAAGGATCATCGAATTGGAAGAAGAACTAAAGACTACGCAAGGACTACATGGGCGAGATCGTAGCTACGGCAAGACACAATAACGATCTTAAGTGCGAGATCGAAGAACTCAAGAAGAAGTTGGCGCTCGGGAATGAAGACCAGTATGTCGAATACCCAGCGACTACATTAACATCGGCGACACCGATTCGGATCCAAGTGAACCCGACTTTGAAGGCGAAGCGGAGCGGACATCATGGAGTCTTCCACGGTTCAAATTAGTAGAAGTCCCCACATATTAGTAGTATACCCTCCATGTAAACATTATAGTACCGCACTGCGATAGTTAGATCGTTGTAAGCCCTTGTTTGATTGAATGAAGTGATTTTGTGTGCATTTGCTCATGTGCATTGGGTAGTGATTCCCCTTAGACCTCATTCTATTCTACATTTCTCTTCTTTTCTAAACCCATCGGATGCCGCCGAGGCGCGACCCGGATTCGTTTTCCGCGAGAGATCACCCAATTGATCCAGCAGCGAATACCTGATTCAAACATTGGTGCGAACAACAACAACAACAACAACCCGCCACCACCACCACTGCGGATCATCGACTCGTTTCCTTAGATGAACCCGCGGTGTATTCCGATAACACCGAGCCGATTGTGGCAGATGGTGGCTCCGCAAGATAGGAAGGGCTGACCACTGCGGGATGCACGGATGGTGAAAGAGTGAAGTTTGCAGCACACCGGCTTGAAGGACCCGCGGCGGCATGGTGGGATAATTTCACGACCACTTACCCGTGAACAACATCACATGGGATCAATTTCAGCAAGCTTTTCGCCTGCCCATGTTTGGCGAGGAGCCATGGCCATGAAGAAGCGTGAGTTCATAACTTCGCCAGGAGGAAGGACTGTTGGCGATCGTGGATGATTTTAGCAAATTACGTTATGCCCCGGATAGCGTTACTACGGATCAGACTAAGCAGGAGAAGTTTCTAGAAGGACTGAATGATGAGTTGACATGCCGTTGATGGTAGCAAGTTTCAACAACTAACAGGAGTTAGTAGACCGAGCTCTCATGATTGAAGGAAAGCAGCGACAAATTGAGAACATAGCGGAAGTATGGACAAGGGAAGTATAACTCGGATCCCGGCGAAGCCTCGTTATACCCTAAATCAGGAATTCAGTTTGACATACCCATGGAGGAGGTAATTCGCATAACCATAATGGCAACAAGAATGGGAGCAGGGAATGGAGGAAGCAATGGACAGAACCGCACCAACCCATCAACACCATCCAAGGTAGACTGAGTCACATTACTTGCTTTAAGTGCGCAAGGCGGGCACTATGCAAATGACTATCGAGAAGGCGAATGGAAATAGCAATGGAAGCTCGGAAAGAAGCCAAACCCTTTCAACGGGGACGGGTGAACCACATTGATGTGGAGGAGGTTGAAGATCAGCCCGATCACGATGTCGGTAAGTTTTTGGTTAAGTCATTTCTGCGGTTGTTCTTTTCGATCTTGGTGCATCGCATTCATACATATCAAGGGATTTGTGGATAAGTACAATTTACCGACCCAAGCCCTTAGGTCACCCATGCTAGTAACCTCACCGGAGGCGAGTACATGGCTAGTAAATGGTGTGATCATTGCCACTAAGATTGGACACTATGTTTTCCCCTCGGACACGATAGTTACGGAATCCCAAGGATTGGATGTGATATTAGGAATGGATTGGTTATCAAAGTATGGAGGAAACATAGATTGTACCACAAGGTCAATTTGCTCACCACACGGAAGGAAGGAGGATTAAGTATGTATCACGGCACGAGCGAGGAGAGCACAAGTTAATTGCTTATCGGGGTGAATGCGGAAGAAGTACCGGTGGTAAAGGATTATCTGATGTATTTCGGAAGAGTTGCGGGAATGCCGCGGATAGAGACATTGAATTTTTGATCGAGCTGTTGCGAGAACAGGCCCGATATCGAAGCGACCGTCTGGGATGCCGCAAAGGATTTGGCGGAAATCAAGAAGCAGATTAAGGAACTATTGGATAAAGGCTTTATTCACCCAAGTTCTTCACCTTGGGGATCACCCGTTTTGTTAGTGGAGAAGAAGGATGGATCGTTGAGAATGGTTGTTGATTACCGTGGATTGAATGAAGTAACAATCAAGAACAAGTACCCACTACCTATGATAAATGATCTGTTTGATAAACTTGCAAGGAGCCAAAGTGTTTTCTAAGATCGACTTGCGATCGGTACCATCAGTGAAGATTCGGGAGCAAGACATACCCAAGACCGCATTTACCACGAGATTTGGACTATGCTGAGTATACCGTTATGTCATTTGGATGACTAACGCTTGACCTATTTCATGAACACGATGAACAAAGTGTTTATGGAGTTTTTGGATAAGTTAAATCGTGGTGTTCATTGATGACATTTTGATTTTCTCGAAGAATGAAGAGGAACACAAGGAACATTTGCGAATGGTTTTGGGCGGGGAACACCGGTTGTATGCCAAGTTCAGCAAATGTGAGTTTTGGTTAAAGGAAGTTGGATTTCTCGGACATGTTATATCCGGAGAAGGGATAGCGATTGACCCCACAAAAGTTGAGACCGTAACCAAATGGGAAGCACCAGCGACAGTTGGAGAGATTGAGTTTCCTTGGACTCGCGAGGATACTACCGAAGGTTCATTGAGAATTCTCAAGGATTGCAAAGCCTATGACTGAATTGTTGAAAAGGAAAACAAATTCACATGGGTGAGGACTGTGAGGCAAGTTTTCAGGAGTTGAAGAAAAGATTGGTTACCTCACCAGTTTGATATTGCGGATCGGACTAAGGATTATGAGGTGTATTGCGGCGCTTCACGTCGAGGACTTGGAGCCGTGCTTATGCAGGAAGGAAGAGTTGTTTCGTATGCTTCCGACAACTTAAGCCCCATGAGTTGAATTATGCCACTCATGATTTGGAGTTAGCAACCGTTGTGCATGCCTTGAAGGCGTGGAGACATTTTCTCATTGGAAATCATTGTGAAGTATATCGGATCACAAGAGTTTGAAGTACATCTTCACACGAAGGAACTGAATCTCGGACAAAGGAGATGGTTAGAACTTATCAAGGATTATGATATGAGATTGCATTATCACCCGGAAAGGCTAATGTCGTGGTGGCGCATTGAGCCGTAAAAGCCCGTCAATACCCTAATGATGGGAGGAATACCCAATGAGTTAGCGAGGACCTTGAGAGCTATGTTTGGAAATAGTTCCTAGAGGCTATGTAGCAGCATTGGAGATTCGATCGACAGCGATGGACAAAATCAGAGATGCCCAAAAGGCAGATAAGGAAGTTGTCTCTATAAAGGAGAAAATGAGCAAAGGAAAAGCTAAAGGATTTCGTGAGGATGAGCACGATACCCTATGGTTTGAAGACCGTATTTTTGTGCCCAATGACCGAGATCGGGAAGTTGATTTTGCAAAAAGCCCATGATTCACCTATTCGATTCACCGGAAATACCAAGAGGTATTTGGATTTGAAGAATATTTTACGGTGGACGGAATGAAGAAGGATATTGCGGAGTATGTAGCAATTTGCGGCGTATGTCGAGAAAGTAAAAGCGAGCATCGAAGCCGGCAGGATTATTACAACCGTTGCCGATACCGAATGGAAGTGGGATAAACTAGGCATGGATTTCATCACAGGTTTGCCAAAGACCCGTTCGAGGATATGACTCGATTTGGGTCATAGTCGATCGTTTGACCAAGGTAGCTCATTTCATTCGATCAAGACTACCTATAGCGATGCTAAGTTGGCAAAGATATACATGACCAGAATTGTGTGTTTACGGAGTTCGAGGAGCATTGTATCGGATAGAGGAACCCAATTTACTTCAAAATTTTGGAACGGTTACACGAAACATTGGGAACCCGATTGGAATTGATCAGCTTTCCACCCGAGACCGATGGACAGACCGAGAGAGTCAATCAGATTTTGGAGGACATCTTTGAGAGCTTGTGCACTAGATTATGGATCTAGTTGGGATGATAATTTGCCGTATGCAGAATTTTCCTACAATAACAGTTACCAAACCAGCTTAAAGATGGCACCTTCGAGGCTCTGTATTGAAGAAGGTGCAGGACACGTTGTCATGGGACAAAGCGGAGATCGTCGAGTTGTTTGGACCTGATTTAATTAAGAGTGCGAGCAGAAAGTTAAGTTAATTGAGGCGAGGCTCAAGGTAGCCCGGTCTGAACAGAAAAGCTATGCGATTCAAAGCATAAGCGATTGACTATGAAGTTGGAGCAGTATATCTCGAGTATCCCGCTTGAGGAGTTAAGCGTTTTGGAGTGAAAGGAAAGTTAGCACCCGTTTAGTTGGACCATATAAGATTTTGCAGCGCATGGGAGAGATTGCGTATAAGTTGGAATTGCGGAAGGACTGTCGGGAGTTCATGATGTATTCCATGTTTCTCAATTGAAGAAATGTCACCCGAGATAGCGGAGGTACCGTTAAGAACCACGGTGCCCTTTGGAAGCAATTCAGTTGAAGGATGACTTGACATATGAGGAAAAACCAGTTAAGATTCTCCATTATGCGGTGAGTTACCCTTGACAAGGTTATCAAGTTTTGCAAAGTTCGGTGGAGCCACCACCTGAGGATGAAGCCACACAGGAAGAGAGGAAGTTTTGTAGGACCACCCTCACCTATTTTCTAGCCAACCCGAATCTCGGTGAGATTCATCTTAAGGGGTAGGTTTGTAACATCCCAAATTTTCAATTTGGAATGTTATACATTAGGTCATCATGCATATCATATTTTTTCGCATTTTCCGATCCTAGAAAATTTCACGCAACTCAAGGACCCTCGGAGAAGTTGGAAGTTTCATTATTTTCATATTTGAGTTTTCTCAAATTTTGAAAATAGGATCATTTAGTTTATTTAAATTATCTTCATAAAGTTTTCCTATAAAAATATTTTGAGAGGGAATAATATGACTTTCCCAACATTTAGGAAAAATGAAGATATTATAAATAAATCAAAATTTGGGTTTTGGAAGATTTATTTTGCTTAGGCAAAAATGAGCATTTTAAAAATTTACGCATGTTTGCCGTTTTAAAGCTCATTTTGTTAGACTCATTTTAGGAGTCGGGGAAAATTTGTTTTATTCAAATCGGAGTTCATTTAGTATTTTTTAATTCGTTTGGTTTAATTTTATTTAAAAAGCCCCCACAGGCCAAGGCCGGCCCCCAGCCAGCCCGGCCCGGCGCCCGCCTCCCTCTCCCTCGCGCCGCCGCCGCCCAGCGGAACCCGCCGCCGCCGCCTCCCGGTCGGCTCGGCCAGCCGCCTTGCCCCCTCCCCAAGCGCGCCTCTCCCCCCTCCATAAATAGCCGCCCGGCCCCCCTCTCACCTCACCCCTTGGGCCGCCGCCTCCCAAGCCGACCCGCCGCCCTTGCGAGCCGCCCGCCGCCGCCGTTTCTCGCCGTCGCGGAGCCCGCCACCCCTCGCCGCCCTCCCGAACCCGCCGCCCCGCCCCCCCACAGAGCCCGCGAGCCTGCGCGGCGATCACGGAGGTAGCCGCCGCCCGCTCCGTTCGATCCGGTTTCCCTAAAAACCCGATCCGGTTTTTAGATATGTTCGGTTTTTAAAACCCTAGATTGGTTTTATTTTTTCGGTTTTCTTATTTATGACGTTCACGAACCGTTCGTTCCAATAAACGTGTTCGTTGGATTAGTTCTGATAACGAGCGTCCGTTATTTAAACCGTTAAATCGTTTTATTTTAATCGGATTTAATCCGTTATTTTTACGATTCGATTTGAGATCCGATTTTCAAATCTGTTTTATTTTTAAGCTCGTTTATCGGAATCGGGTGATTCAAGCGCTGGAGTTTAAATATGAAACCGCCGTTCGACTAACCTACTTTCACAGAGTTTTGCTACTGTGAAATTTTGACCTAGTTTCAGATTGCAAAACGAGTCGTTCTCTCTCGAGTTTCGACTTTCGATGTTTATTCGATTCGATTCTTTTGCAACGAGGGTTCTTAAGTTGAACTTTCTGGTTAGGTCTTTTATTGAGATTACCCGTGCATTAGAGAGTACTTATTGTATGCTTGTTGTTTGTCTGCGTTAGATCACCGGTCGCGCTTGTTACTTGAATCTCTAGGTCTCGCGGATCATCGACAAGGCAAGTAACACTTGATCATACCTTTTCTCATACCAGTTTTATGCATTAGATCTATTCCTCAAACACTTGCATGATTAGGATCTAATTAAATTGTGGGATGGGAAGTAGATTGAGTAGTACCTATTACATTTTACTTATGAAACCTTGGGAGTTACTTCTCGTTTGCTATTATGCCATGCTATGCTAGTAGGCGTGGATTGGGTGAGTGAATATCCATAACAGATGTGAGATTGTTAATTAATGGTTTATCTAAGGTGGCAACCTAAACACACATCTGGGTGGTGAGGCACTGGTTTCTATCGAGGACTTACTGTATTTCTTGGACCGCCACCCGGGCTCTAAGGGATCATAAGATTATTCAAGCTGGAAACTTCCGTGTGCAGCCACAAGCCAATTATGGGCTCTGGCGTAGTTGACTAAGTTGTGCGAACTCTTACGGGTAGGCTAGCTGATGTAGGGGATGTAGGTTGAGTACGGTCTACCCACATGTAAGGTGCTAAGCGCTTACGAAAGACTATGTCTCGGTCATCCGTTTCTCAAACACCATGTAGTCACGAGAACCAAGCGGAGGCGTCGAGTCTTAATGGGGAAAAGTCGCAAACCTCTGCGAGTGTATAAACTAATCATGATTAGCCGTGTCCCCGGTTATGGACAATTTGAGTATCGGTAATTGAATATCATGTGAATCTCAACATGTTACTTCTAAATAAAAGTTATTGGGTTTGATGAGTACTTTTAATTGGGATTGAGGATCTGTCAACCATTCTCAATGTTTAACAACCACCATGATAGTTAAATAAAATTTATTCCTTTGATGTAGAGAAAAATCAGCTTTATGCAAATGTAACAGTAGAGCTTTACCACCAGCCATATATGCATGTAGTATAGGCTCATTCCTTCATTGCTCTTTATGTGTTACATTGCGGCATATTCCATGTCTTGACCCGTTTTGGGCTGCAACTTTCACGTTCGAGACTTTTAGAACGACAGTAAGGTGTTAGGTCGTGGTTCTATACTCGATGATGCCGTTGGAGTTGATGGACTCGCTTATCTTCCAAGCCTTCGCTGTTATTATAAGATGGCCTTAAGCCATATTATTGTAATAAGTTCCTTGTGGACAACGATGTAATAAGTGTGTGATTGCTACTCTGCAATAAATCCTTGAAATCTTGTGTGGTGTCGGCATTCTTGATCCGAGGATGACGAGCACTAAGAGGCTGGATCCATTAAGAAGAACTAAAGACTACGCAAAGGACTACATGGGCCGAGATCGTAGCTACGGCAAGACACAATAACGATCTTAGGTGCGAGATCGAAGAACTCAAGAAGAAGTTGGCGCTCGGGAATGAAGACGGTATATCGAATACCCAGCGACTACATGCTGTCGGCGACACCGATTCGGATCCAAGTGAACCCGACTTTGAAGGCGAAGCGGGAGCGGACATCATGGAGTCTTCCACGGTTCAAATTAGTAGAAGTCCCCACATATTAGTAGTATACCCTCCATGTAAACATTATAGTACCGCACTGCGATAGTTAGATCGTTGTAAGCCCTTGTTTGATTGAATGAAGTGATTTTGTGTGCATTTGCTCATGTGCATTGGGTAGTGATTCCCCTTAGACCTCATTCTATTCTACATTTCTCTTCTTTTCTAAACCCATCGAGATGCCTGAGAGGCGACCCGGATTCGTTTTCCGCGAGAGATCACCCAATTGATCCAGCAGCGCGAATACCCTGATTCAAACATTAGTGCGAACAACAACAACAACAACAACCCACCGCCACCACCACCACTGCGGATCATCGACTCGTTTCCTTAAATTGAACCCACGGTGTATTCGATGTACCGAGCGATTGTGGCGGATATTGGCTCCATAAGATAGGAAGGGCGACCCGCTGCGGGATGCAGATGGTGAAAGAGTGAAGTTTGCAGCACACCAGCTTGAAGGACCAGCGGCAGACATGGTGGGAGAATTTCTGACCACTTACCCGTGAACAACATCACATGGGATCAATTTCAGCAAGCTTTTACGCTGCCCATGTTTCAGCGAGGAGCCATGGCCATGAAGAAGCGTGAGTTTGCAACTTCGCCAGGAGGAAGGAATTTGTTGGCGATGCGTGGATGATTTTAGCAAATGTACGTTATGCCCCGGATAGCGTTACTCTGATGCTGACTAAGCAGGAGAAGTTTCTAGAAGGACTGAATGATGAGTTCGACATGCTGTTGATGGTAGCAAGTTTCAACAACTACGGGGAGTTAGTAGACCGAGCTCTCATGATTGAAGGAAAGCAGCGACAAATTGAGAACCATAGCGGAAGTATGGACAAAGAAGTATAACTACGGATCGGCGAAGCCTCGTTATACCCCTAAATCAGAATTCAGTTTGAGCATACCCATGGAGGAGGTAATCGCATAACCATAATGGCAACAAGAATGGGAGCAGGAATGGAGGAAGCAATGGACAGAACGCTCCAACCCGTCAACACCATCCAAGGTGACACTGAGTCACATTACTTGCTTTAAGTGCCGCCAAGGCTGGGCACTATGCAAATGACTGTCGAAGGCGAATGGAAATAGCAATGGAAGCTACGGAAAAGCCAAACCCTTTCAGCGAGGGGCAGGTGAACCACATTGATGTGGAGGAGGTTGAAGATCGGCAAGTTCAAGTCGTCGTCCTCCTACTACAAACAACCTCGACCCGCGTGCTTCATCCTCTACTCAGGCAGTGAGACCATCAAGACAAGCTCCTTCAAGTGTTTCACTTGCGGCGGCGAGCCACAAGTCATATGAATGCACCAACAAAGCGCACCATGATCCATATGACGATGGCACATATGACTCCATGAGTGAAGAGGAGATGGAAGCTCTTGAGCAAGTGGCCATGCCCGGCGAGTGAGCGAAGATGAAGATGATCAAGTCTTTTGTGATGAGGATTTGAGCCCGCTCTCGTTGTCTCAAGGTCTTGACTCTTCAACATCAACAGAAGAAGACCAGCGATGCCACATCTTCCACACAAAGCGGCATCAATGGGCGGTCCATCAAGGTCATCATCGATGGAGGTAGTTGCCACAACTTTGCAAGTGAAGAACTATGCTCAAGCTCCAATTGGTTAGGAGGAAGCACCGCACCCCTACAAGGTTCAATGGCTAAGTGACTCCGGCACTATCTGAGTCGAGCATCGGTCCAAGTCTCCTTCAAAATTGGTGCTTATGAAGACACGTTGGAATGTGATGTGCTCCCAATGACCGTTTGCCACCTACTTCTAGGTAAACCATGGCAATTCGACCGTGGTGTCATCCACAATGGGCGCACCAATCACTATAGCTTCAAGATGAAAGGGAAGGAATATGTGCTCGACCTATGTCTCCTACTCAAGTGATAGCCGACAAGCAAGCCCGCATCATAGAGAAAAGAGTGAAAGTGATCCACCCAAAAGTGAGTGAAAGCCACAAGCCAAATTTGGCGACTCTTAGCCTAGAGAAAAACCTCATTCTATTTGCCACCAAAGTGAGATGAGAGAAGTGTGTGAGAACCCATGGAATGTGATGCACTTTGTCCTTGTGTGCAAGGATGGAGAACCAAAACTAACACCATTCACGAGCTACCTTTGGTGTTTCAATCTCTTTGCAGGAATTTCAAGATGTTTTCCCCGATGAGCTACCTCGGGTCTACCTCCTCTTGAGGCATTGAGCATCGAATCGACCTCATCCCGGGCGCCTCTACCAAACAAAGCTCCATATCGAGTCAATCCGAAGAAACCAAGGAGATTCTCGGCAAGTACAACAACTCATCGACAGCGGCCGTATGCGTGAAAGCCTAAGCCCTTGTGCCGTTCGGTTATTCTTGTGCCTAATCCCGATGGAAGTTTCGCTTGTGTTCGATTTGTGACCTATCAATGCTATTACCGTTCGATATAGGCATCCCATTCCCGCTTAGATGACATGCTTGGCGAACTTAATGGAGCCAACTTTTTCTCAAAATTGATCTTAAAGTGGCTATTATCAAATCCGCATACAAGAAGGTGATGAATGGAAAACTGCTTTTGATGAGGACATCAATACCATTGTTACACCACAGCCCTGCTGCTATACATCTTGGACCAATTACTCGAGCTCGCCAATTGAATTATCGGTACTTCGTTTCTTGGTAACGATTCTAATGTTCATGAGAATATGATGCTGCCTAAATTGGATACATTTGTTTTGCTTACAAATGAAGGGCCTACCATGGACAAGAAAGATGAACCTTGGAGCAAGTTCAAGCATGGAGATGTTGGCATGCATGAGGAACAAACGGAGTTACAAGTGATGATTCGGGACTTTGAAGCCACCCTAATGAGTGCATGAGGCCTTGGACGAAATATACAAGATGCCACTTCATAATATTAGTCCATAGGCTATTCTAGGTGCTGCGTCACCTTATTATTAGGCCAGGCCCATGTAATTTCGAAATACTTAAGTATAGGCTGTTTTAGAGTCCGTATGTGTGGGGAAACAAGAGTTAGGGTTGATTTGGACCCCTCACAAGGGCCACGAAATTCCCCCTCTTCCTCCATATATACAGCCCTTAGGGCCCGTTTAGACCTTGGGTTTTGTTTAGATTAAAAGTTAGCCATAGCTGCAACCAGCGTACTTCGTTTGTGTTCAACGACGGACAAAGCGTCACAGAACCCCACCTTGATCAATAAAGCTTTCATCTTATATTAGCAATATCCAGATTGCAATCTCAGTTTCTTGCTTGTTCTTCGTTTGCTCGCGGGAAAGCAGGCCCTCGTGGTCGAGTTGATCGTGCTCCGCGTGGTCAATAACCCTCGGAAGTTGGTTTAGCGATTGCTAAGGCGCGACGTCTCGCCGCGTTCGTGGTCGGATCGTCAAGGTCGACTCCCACGAAGCGATAGCCACCATCTCCGAAACATGGGACACCTTTGCCTCTATCAAGTGGTATCAGATTTTCAGGTTGCTCGGTGAGATTTTACAGTTTTAAGTAGATTAGATCGAGTCTGTTCTTCATACCTAAAGTCCACGAAAAAGCCATAAAAAAATTAGGGTTAGTTCATCATATCCGAACCAATCGAGCCTTTGCATAATCTTTTTAGGGTTTTGCTTTGTTGAATTTGCGGTTGCATCGTCGTGTCAAGTTGCTGGTCTTAGAGTCTAGTCTTTTAGAGTTTGAGTTCTGGTCATAAGTTGTCCGCATTTGCCGCCATCATCATCGCCTTGCCATCTACCACCATTGCTTATCGCATACGCTCTGAATCCGTATCCATATACCACCACCAATGCGTATCCATATACCACCACGCTACCATATACCACCACATTTGTCATATACCACCACCATATATCCACCACCAATCCGAGTTCTTCTCATATTAGGTTTGTTTTGAGATCCATCTAGTTTCCGATTCGTGTTTCCTTGCGGAGTTGGTTTGAAACCACCCTCGTTTAGGCTAAAATTTTCCAAAAGCGTGCTTGTCAAAAAAAATTTACGGCTATCCTATTTTTAGGTGTTTCTAAGTGGATTAGGCGATCGCCGTTATAGAAAGTTTTTTGACCCGTTTCAGTTTTTGGGTCGGGCGGTCGAAAAAAATATATTTAGTCAAAAAATTTACGTGCCCATCTGTCGGTTTGACCTCGGAAGAGTTTTGAGACACTCGCCATTATAGTGATTTTCGCCAAAAAAAAAAAAAAAAAAACCGCGCATAAAAAAAAGGCAGCGTAAAAAAAAGCGAAAAAAAATTCCGAGTGTGCTTTTCCCTTGTTTACGTGCGGCCGTGATTTTGTTAGTGTTCTGGGCTCGCGTCTCTAGCGCGGTCTAGCCTAGGACCAACCTGATACCGTCGTTGGCGTTTATTCAACTTTGCATCTCTGAATTGATTATTGCTAACCTTTTTTTGCTACCATATTATAAGCCTTCAGCTCCACATACATCTACATCGTGCGTTTGACTCTCCACAGTAATCGCTCTATCAAGCTTTGAGTTTTGACTACATCGGTTGCCGATCACCCCTTTCTTCTTTGAGTAAGCTGGTAAGACTTTGAGATTTGCTGTGGATTTGTATTATCCACCACACCATCACCACCACTTCCTAGTAGTTCGTGAATCATATTCTTGTGTGTTTCTATTGCTTTTAACCATGGCGGGGATCACAAGCCGCAGCAAGGTGGCTGGGAGAACATGACAAACAAAGCGCTACATGATAAGTTTCAACAAATGATGAGTGGGCAGGTGGACGATGTGCTAAATAGATTTGAAGAGGCCATGGAAGATAGATGGCATTGAGAAGGCGTTGAAACGAAGCTCGATATCAAGTTTAATGAATTGCTCGCGTCTACCACCACCACCACCATGCACCTAACGCACCTCTACTACAACAACGGACTACCTCACATGTGAAACAGCCCTCCATGAGCTTCCGTGTCCCTCTTGACTGGCCAAGCTCTTTGGTGCTTTCTTGTTGATACCATGGCTCCTGCTTTGCTGCGGTGGAGGATGATTATGTGAGAGCTTACGAGGATGAGGTTGATCAACATCGAACTACGTGCAACCACCAGCACCACAACCACCGGTCGTCCACATGCAAATAATGGCGATGTTAGGGCTCCCCTTGAGGTGCAGAGATCATGACCATCTCCCTAAACTAAATTGAATATTCCACCATTTGAGGGTAGATATGTTCCTGATATATATCTTACTTGGGAATTAGAGGCTGAACAACGATTTACATGTTTACAATATCACGAGGAGAGGCGTGTTCCTGGCTGCTGTTTGTGCTTTCACTAGCTTTGCATGTGTTTGGTGGTCGAACATTGTAGATTATATCTGTTCCAGCTACTTGGGCTGCTTTGAAAACTGCTATGCGTACTCGTTGGGTTCCACCATATTATCAACGTGAATTACTTCAAAAATTGCAGCGCTTAAGACAAGGAAAAAATTCGGTGAAGAATATTATCGGGAATTACAAACTGGCTTGATTAGATGTGGTATTGTTGAGGAGAATGAAGCTATGCTTGCGTTTTACGGGTGGATTAAATAGAGATTCAGACCATTCTAGACTACAAGGATTATAATAATATCACTCGATTATTCCATCTTGCTTGTAAAATTTGAGCGTGAAGTCTTGGATCGGCCAGGCCTTGGCGGGACTAACTTTTACTGCAGGTCGACCTTCATCATGGACACCCGTGCATCATCTACTTCCACGTTCTACTACGGCACCTCAAGTCGGCTGCCACCTCCAACCGTGATACAAGCGGGCACAACCACCACTATCGCCAAGAGTACACTGCTTGGGCCTACAGAGCTCTTCTTCTTCCATGGCGTCAGCAGGGCACACAAGTGATATTATTTGTGAATGGTTGTGAGAAGAGGACATTTTCGAGAGAAGAATGCCAATCTCAGTGTGTGATGATTACTCTTGAGGATGGTGGGTATGGATGCACTAGTGACTATGATGAAGAGACTTTGGCTCTTATTACACATGAAGAACACGGTGGAGATGATTACGATCTTGAGGCGCAATACATGGCTCTGAAGATCTTGGCAGGTATGAATGTTTAGTTGCTCAGCGTGTTTTGAGTGTCAGAGTTACACAAGCTGAGCAAAATCAGAGGCATAACATTTCCATACAAAGGGAGTTGTGAAGGAGCGTTCTATTCAGCGTCATCATAGATGGAGGAGCTGCAACAACTTAGCTAGCATGGATATGGTGGAGAGCTTTCTCTCACCACAAGACCACATCCACATCCTACTACATCAATGGTTCAACAACAGCGGCAAGGTTAAGGTAACACGTCTTGTTACGTGTGCATTTTAGTATCTCTACATATCTGATTATGTTGATTGTGATGTGGTACCTATGCAAAAGCATGTTCCTTATTACTTGGTAGACCATGGCAATTTGATAAAATTCTAACATACACCATGGTAGAAACAATCAGTATACTCTTGTTCACAAGGATAAAAATATTACTTTGCTTCCTATGACTCCTGATTCCATTTTGAAAGATGATATTAATAGAGCTAATAAAGCAAAAGCAGGAGAAAAATAAGAGTGAAAATCAGATTGTGGCAAAAGAATTTGAGCAACAAATGAAGCCTAATAATAAACCATCTAATGTTGCTTCGAAATTAAACTGAAAAGTGCATGTTTATTGCCACCAAATCTGATATTGATGAGCTAGATTCTAGCAAATCTGTTTGCTATGCTTTTGTGCAAGAGGCATTATTTTCATTCGAGGGCGTGCCTTCCTCTTTGCCCCTAATGTCACTAACATTTTAGAGGAGTTAGGTGCGTCTTCCCACAAGGCGTGCCACGAGAGATACCACCTATTGAGGATTGAGCATCAAATTGACTTAATTCCCGGTGCGTCGCTACCAACCGTGCACCATACCGTACCAATCGGAGGAGGCGAAGGAGATGCTAAAGCTGATAAATAGACATGCTAAATGGGTTGAATTCATTGAGACTTTTCCTTATGTCATTAAACACAAGAAGGAGTAAAAGAAAATGTTATTCTTTGATGCTTTGTCTCGTCGATATACTATGCTTTCACAACTTGACTTTAAAATATTTGGTTTGGAGACCATCAAAGATCAATATGTGCATGATGCTGATTTTAAAAGATGTAATGCGAAATTGTAAAGAAGGAAGAACATGGAACAAGTTAGTTATTAATGATGGTTTTGTGTTCGTGTAAACAAGCTATGCATTCCTGCTAGCTCTGTTAGTCTTTGTTGTTATTGCGGGGGCGCATGGAGGAGGATTAATGGGACACTTTGGCGTCAAGAAGGCGGAGGATATACTTGCTACACATTTCTTTCTTTTGAAGATGAGGCAGGGATGTTGAGCGTTTTGT
>JAHIAM010000865.1:0-119596 GCA_021605205.1 Aegilops longissima
ATCTACTTTTCAAACACTTTTGCCCTTGTTTTGGACTCTAACATGTATGATTTGAATGGAACTAACCGGTTGTGTTGTTTTTGAGAATTGCCATGATGTTGTTTTATGCGAGAAAACAAAAGTTCTCGGAATGACACGAAACTCCATGGAATATCTTAGAATAAATAATAAAAATCCTCACCAAAGATGAAGGCCAAGGGCCCCACCACATCCACGAGGGTGGGCGCCCCCTCTGGCGCGCCCCTACCTCGTGGGCCCCATGGAAACCAAGCGCCAACTCCAACTCTATATATTGGCTTTCGGGAGAAAAAAATCAGTGAGAAAAAAATCATCGCGTTTTATGATGGGCGCCGCCAAGCCCTAATCTCTCTCGGGAGGCTGATGCAGAGTCCGTTCGGGGCTACGAGAGGATTCATCATACGTCGTCATCATCAACCATCCTCCATCACCAATTTCATGATGCTCACCGCGTCGTGAGTAATTCCATCGTGAAGCTTTGGGCGGTGATGGGTTGGATGATATTTATCATGTAATCGAGTTAGTTTTGTTGGGTTTGATCCTAGTATCCACTATGTTACGAGATTGATGTTGCTATGACTTTGCTATGCTTAATGCTTGTCACTAGGGCCGAGTGCCATGATTTCAGATCTGAACCTATTATGTTTTCATGAATATATGTGAGTTCTTGATCCTATCTTGCAAGTCTATAGTCACCTACTATGTGTTATGATCCGGCAACCTCGAAGTGACAATAATCGGGACCACTCCCGGTGATGACCATAGTTTGAGGAGTTCATGTATTCACTATGTGCTAATGCTTTGTTCGGTTCTCTATTAAAAGGCCTTAATATCCCTTAGTTTCCAATAGGACCCGCTGCCACGGGAGGGTAGGACAAAAGATGTCATGCAAGTTCTTTCCCATAAGCACGTATGACTATATTAGAATACATGCCTACATTACATTGATGAATTGGAGCTAGTTACATGTCACCCTATGTTATGAGCTGTTACATGACGAACGCATCCGGCATAATTATCCATTCTGATCCGGTGCCTCCGAGCTTTCCATATACTGGTTCTCGCTTATTTACTTTCTTGTTGTTATTGTTACAATCACTACAAAATACCAAAAACATTACTTTTGTTGTCTTTACTTTTGTTACCGTTACCACCACTATCATATTACTTTGCTACTAAACACTTTGCTGCATATACTAAGTTTCCAGATGTGGTTGAATTGACAACTCAGCTGCTAATACTTTAGAATATACTTTGGCTCCCCTTGTGTCAAATCAATAAATTTGGGTTGAATACTCTACCCTCAAAAAATGTTGCGATCCCCTATACTTGTGGGTTATCAAGACCTTTTTCTGGCGCCGTTGCCGGGGAGCATAGCTCTATTCTTTGAGTCACTTGGGATTTATATCTGCTGGACACTATGAAGAACTTGAAGGCGCTAAGACAAAAATTTATCCCTCAACTACGAGGGAGGTGAGGAACTGCCATCTAGCTCTGCACTTGATTCACCTTACATTATGAGTAAGTTAGCAACACCTAAACACTGCTACGCTATTCGATCGATATATGGCATGTTATTGATGATGCCACTTCTGCTATGCATGATACTTATGATGAAACTACTTCTATGCTTGATACTACTGTGCCCTTGGTGAATTTCTTGATGAACAAATTGCTAGGTCTAGAGAAAAGAAACTATTGAAACTGATTATGTTGATGAAAGTGATGATGAAGATATGCCTGCTATTCACGAGGGTTATCTTTTGATATGGAATCTTACGCAGCTATTTTTGCTTGTAAAGATAGATATGAACTTAGGAGGCTGCTAGTTAAATGGAGTAAAGAATATCTTAGAGACAGGATGAAACCTGACCCTGCTTTTGCTACTTCACCTATTTGTGTTCCTGATAAGGATTATGAATTTTTTGTTGATCCAGATATAATTACTTTGGTCGAATCTGATCCTTTTTATGGCTATGAATCTGAAACTGTTGTGGTACATCTTACTAAGTTAAATGATATAGCCACTCTGTTTACTAATGATGAGAGATTGCGCTACTTTTATATACTCAAAATATTTCCGTTCTCATTAAAGGGTGATGCTAAGATATGGTTTAATTCTCTTGATCCTGGTTGTGTGCGTAGTCCCCAGGATATGATTTATTACTTCTCTGCTAAATATTTCCCTGCTCATAAGAAACAAGCTGCTTTGAGGGAAATATACAACTTCGTGCAAATTAAAGAGAGAGTCTCCCACAAGCTTGGGGAGGCTTCTCAAGATTATAATGCTTTGCTGATCATCCTCTTAAGAAACCTGAAATACTTGATATCTTTTATAATGGACTAACCGATGCTTCGAGAGATTGCACGGATAGTTGTGCTGGTTCTCTTTTCAGGAAAAGAACACGGATGAAGCTGAAATTCTATTGAATAATATGTTGACAAATGAAAATAATTGGGCACCTCTGAGCCAGCTCCTGCCCCAATTATTGAGCCTATTCTAAACCAACTCCGAAGAAGAGGTGTTCTATTTCTGGAGTCGAAGATATGCAAGAGGCAAAGAAATCTATGAAAGAAAAAGGTATTAAAGCTGAAGATGTTAAGAATTTACCTCCTATTGAAGAAATATATGGTCTTAATTTACCGCCTGTTGAAGAAGTATATGATCTCAATTCTTTATTCAATGAAGAACCTCCTGATCCTGATATCCCGACACAGGTAGTAAAGGTAAATTCTCTCTATAGATATGATAAAGCTGAAGTGCCTCCTACTAAAATTGCTAGTCAGTGCTTGGATGAGTTTGATAACTTTATGTTTAAGCAAGATGCTTGGGTGATTATATGGCTAATATTAGAGGTGAACTTAAACTTGTTAGCAAACATGCTTCTATGGTTACCACTCAAGTAGAACAAGTACTTAAAGCTCAGAAAGAAGTGCTTGATGAAATGAATAGTAAGAAAATGATTATCTTGTTAGAGTGGCTACTACAAGTAGAATGACTCGGGAACCTTTGTATCTGAAGGACACCCTAAGAGAAGAAATAATATTGATGTACCTAGTACTTCTAAAAGGAAGAAAATAAAAATGATAGGACTTTGCAAACTTCTAGTGAACCTATCATTTGAACCACGAGAATCAAATGATATCTCTATATGCGATCTTTGAAACACAATCGGTAATGAACATGAACCTAGTGAAAATGTTAATGATGATGTTCATGATGATGCTCAACCTAGTAATGATAATGATGTAGAAGTTGAACTGCTGTTGATCTTGATAACCCACAATCAAAGAATCAACGTTATGATAAAGAGACTTCGTTGCTAGGAAACATGGTAAAGAAAGAGAACCATGGTGTGATTGTCAAAACCGGCGGATCTTGGGTAGGGGTCCCGAACTGTGCGTCTAGGCGGATGGTAACAGGAGACAAGGGACGATGTTTTTACCCAGGTTGGGCCCTCTCGATGGAGGTAAAACCCTACTCTGCTTGATTAATATTGATGATATGGGTAGTACAATAGTAGATCTACCACGAGATCAAAGAGGCTAAACCCTAGAAGCTAGCCTATGGTATGATTGTCGTTAGTCCTCTGGACTAAAACCCTCCGGTTTATATAGACACTGATAGGGTTAGGGTTACCTGAGTCGGTTACAATGGTAGGAGATCTACATATCTGTATCGTAAGCTTGCCTTCCGCCAAGGAAAGTCCCATCCAGGACACGGGACGAAGTCTTCAATCTTGTATCTTCATAGTCCGAGTCCGGCCAGCGGTGATAGTTGACTATCACGGACACCCCTAATCAGGACTCCTCGGTTGCCCTGAACGAGGCTTCAATGGCGAGTCGGCGGGCATATTGTCTTCGGCATTGCAAAGCGGGTTCCTTCTCGAATACTTCATAGAAGATTTTGAACACAAGGATAGTGTCGGCTCTGCAAAACAAGTTCCACATACCATAGTAGAGAATAACCTTTGCAGTTCTTTGGCGTATTCAGGCATGACATCACACCACGGCCGGGCCTTTATATGAATCGTTTTCTTTGTCCCACCTCGGTAGCGCTTAGCGGCGATTTCCTTAGCACGTCTTATCAAGAGGGATCATGCCCCTTATTCGGGATTCTCATTAATCTGGCGTGGGTAACCGATCGTGCCCGTCGGCCGCCTCCTCCATCGGCGAGTCCCGAGCAGTCACGGGGAGGGCTCTTGGTATTCAACCTCTTTATAATGAGACCAAGGCCTGCTCCTTTCTTTCAATCTCAATCGAATTAGCCCCTCGCTTGAGTTCCAACACCCAAAGCTCCAGATTTAGGCGCCCGGACCTTCAACGATGTCCGGCTCGACCTGCGGACGGTGGATGTCTTCCTCCATCACGGAAGAAGATGTGCTAAAAGCTGAGAGGCGCCCAGTGTCGGTGTCAAAACCGGCGGATCTCGGGTAGGGGTCCGAACTGTCGTCTAGGCGGATCTAACGGAGACAAGGGACACGATGTTTTACCAGGTTGGGCCCTCTTGATGGAGGTAAAACCCTACGTCCTGCTAGATTAATATTGATGATGTGTGTTACAAGAGTGGATCTACCACAAGATCAAAGAGGCTAAACCCTAGAAGCTAGCCTATGGTATGATTGTTGTTAGTCCTCTCGGACTAAAACCCTCCGGTTTATATAGACACGGATAGGGTTAGGGTTACCAGTCGGTTACAATGGTAGGAGATATACATATCCGTATCGCCAAGCTTGCCTTCCACGCCAAGGAAAGTCCCATCCGGACAGGGGCGAAGTCTTCAATCTTGTATCTTCATAGTCTTGGAGTCCGGCCGATGATGATAGTTCGGCTATCCGGACACACCTAATCCGGAACTCCTCGGTAGCCCTGAACCAGGCTTCAATGCGATGGGTCCGGCGCATATTGTCTTGGCATTGCAAAGCGGGTTCTTCCTCGAATAATTTATAGAAGATTGTGAACACCAGGATAGTGTCGGCTCTGCAAAAATAAATTCCACATACCACCGTAGAGAGAATAATATTACACAAGATCAATCTGCTGACATATTTTGTGGCGTGGCGTCGCACCACTACCAAGCCTTTATTCAAATTGTCTCTCTTGTTCCACCTCGGTAGCGTTTAGCGGCGGTTTCCTTAGCACGTCTTGTCGAGGCGGAGATCATGTTCCCCTTATTCGGGATTCCCATCAATACGGACGTGGGTAACCCAACGCGCTGTTGGCCTGCCTTCTCTATCAAAAGCGGGTCCTAATCGACCACCGGGGGGCTCTTGGTATTCAACCTCTTTATAACGAGACCAAGGCCCTCTCCTCTTTACACCCTCTATCGAGTTTGCCTGCGCTTGCAATTCCAACACCCAAAGCTTGATTGGCGCCGGACTTTCGGCGATGTCGGCTCCGACCAGCATGGCCGATGGCTGTCTTCCTCCGTTCTGAAGAAGGCGTGCTAAAGCTGCAGGCGCCGGGTATCTAACGGCGAGATCTCACATAGGCTGCTGCTCCGGGCAGGTCATTCCCACTCTGAGCCCGGCGAGCGTGGTGTTCGTGTCTCACTTCCGTCGGGTTTAGGCTTCCAGCGGATCCCTTTGTGCGGGGGCTCATGTTTTATTATGGGCTTGATTTCCATGACTTGAATCCGGAGTCCATCCTCCATATCTCGTCATTCATTGTTGTATGAGGCCTTCCTCCATATTACCCCTCACTTTGGATTGTGGCTCAAGACCTTCAAGGTGGATCAAAAGGCGATCAAGGGCAGCAAGCGAGTGCGGGCGGTCATAAGCAAATCGTTTGGTGCTCCGTGGCCCGAGGCTCTTTTCAAGAGGAGCTTGGTTTATAGCAGCGGGGTGGTTCTATATCACCGCTCCCGGGGGCACCAAATGGGCGGCGCTCCTGCCTTCCGCTCAGGTCCACGACAGCGGCTGGCGTCATGGGTCAACAAGGGGCTCGACTGGGGGTTGTCCAAGGATGTTCCCCTGCTGCAGGGCCGTATTCGAGATCTCCAGGAAAGAGGGATCAATCTGGTTGCAGTGGCGCAGGTTATTGTGATCCGGCGTCTTCAGCCCTGCAAACGTCGCCCCCTCACTTTGTGGGAATTCAATCCGGAAGGACCACGAGCTCTCAAAATTTTATGGGCACGGCGCCCGTGGAGATGTATAAATTGTTCTTGGATCACGAGAGAAGTGTCGGACTTGACCGAGGGGCGCGGGACTAAGCTGCAATCGCCCGGATGCTCAAGTAAGTAGTCCTGTAACGGACAAGCTGTTCATTCATTTATTATGCATATATGCCCTTTAAAGGCCGTTTCTTGAGCAGGAGTGGATAGCCAAGGCGAAGTTGATAAGGTGTCGGCTCCTCCGGAGACCACGCGGATCCCATGTTGACCAATATGTTGAAGGTCATGCCCTTTGAAGAAAGCGAAGGGAGGGCGAGGGAGCAAGCGCCTCTGCGAAGGAGGCTATCAAGGAAGGAGGATTAAGAGTCCCACCTTCGAGGAGAAGAGGATCGCCGGAAGATCCGGAGGTCAAGGCCTCAAAGAAAGGAAGGAATCTTGGCGAGAGAGTCGGCGCTGGGAAGTAGCCCAACCGCATTATTTCCCCAAGGGATCAGCCCTCAATGAGCCGTAAGTAGAAAGAAGGGTCTTGTAAATAAGGAGCATCCCGTATTTATTTATGAAGATAACGGAATTGTACCTTGCAGTTCGGACCTCAGCCCTTCTCGTGAGCTCGTCTTGAGGAATCTTCTTCCGGAGATGATGGAGGCAACGCCTCCACCTGTCGCATCCTCATGTAAGCCAGACGACCCGGAGGTGTCGTCGCGGAGGAATTCCCCAAGTCGGCGAGGCGGAAGGTCGGCGCCAAGTGGTGTCTTGATCGGAGGATCTGAAGGATCTGCTCGGGCGGCTATCTCGAAGATCACCGTCCTCTAATGGATGCGGTGATTGAAAAATTGCTTCCGTGGAGGCGGATTGCGTGAAACCGCCGAAGCTTCTTGACGGGGTTTGAGTGCATAAAAATGATGTACCGTCGTGAGTTATGCATATAAAATCGCCCTGTATAGATAGTAGCCCACGAGACTCGGTATGTTGTCAAAATTGACAGCGTGCGACGATCAAATCTCCATTTAACACATCGCCGCTTCTAAACAGGTGGCGGGCGTCCGGAGGCCAGCGGGCTGATGAATATGCGGCCCAGGCGGCAACTTGATGAGCGAATCACGGACATCGCTGGTCGATAAGCGGTTTGACGAGTCACAAGGTATCGACTTCTATCACGGACACCTGTTAAGGAACTGGCGCCCATGTCTTACTTGTTTGTATGCTTTAATGCAGATGGTGCCGCTGCCGTTGAGGAGCTGCGGGTAGAACTTGCTTGAAGCGAAAGAGCAAGCCAGGGAGTAATGTCGGCTACTTTAAAAGCGGCGAAGAGCTAGAAGCTGAATTGGCTGCTCATTGCGAAGCAAAGAGGAGATGGCGAGATGGCCAAAAGGTTAAGAATGCTACCGATTGCTGTGAGGTTCTTGAAAAGAGCATCAAGCGGAGCAGGAGGGCCTAAAGAAGGCCGCCGCCCGAAACCAAGAATGCCCAATCGGCTTTGAGAGCTGCCAAGGAGGAGCTGAGTCGGGCCGGGGCAATTGCGGCTGGAAAACCATTTCTGCTGCGGAGAAATATACAGATCAAAGTATGCTCCGTTGGATAAATTATGGAGTTGAGAGGATGCTTATATGGACTTGGCGGCGGCTGGGGGCTTGGTTGAGCACTTCGGGGCGAAGCGGCACAAAGGGAAGAGCTATACTTTGGTGCAATTCCATAGTCCGGGCGTCCTCTGCGCTGACGATCGGTTGGCGAGTGGGCGAGCTGAATCGATTGTCCGGATTGGCCATGAAGCATGTCTTGACTCATTTGTGGCGGACGGACCCCAGCCGAAGAAACTATTTTGGTGTAGTGCAGCGGTTTCTTGGTGCGGTGCAGCGTGTCGATGCAATGAAGCGATCGGCGTCTATTAAGGGCGCGGATGGCTCTTGCCGTGTCAAGACATCTTGGGCAGAGATGAAGTCCACCGGCGTTGCATCCCAAGACTTCGAGACGAAGCCAGTACTGCCGAGCACTACTTTGAAGAAGTCTGCGGGCGCTCGTTTAATAGAGCCTTGATGCTCGAAGGATATTATGTTAGAATGACATGTATGATTTGTGAAAACAATGTTTCAATGTAATATGAGTGCTTTTTATACTTGTGCGTTCAAGTAGTAAACTACTCCTGTCGGCCGTTTATGTATATGTAGGCTTATTTACCTTTTATAGTGCGGGGTGTTTACAAAAAGCGCTTTTCACTCTTAATCCAACGTCTTGGTCCTGTTAAGGAGGTGATAGCGTAGCAAACCGAACAGCGGACTATAATGCTTTATCACTTTCACTTAGCGATAGGAGTTCGAGGTGGGGCTACTATATAGCCCACAGAATACCGCACTCTCCGAATCGAGAGTGCGTATGTGCACGACGAAAACCAGTCCCGTTAATCGGAGAATTCTAAACATTCATGTGAGTCATCAGTGGTTGACCAGTCTCTCGCTATATCATGATGATCAGTTTCGGCTTTCTCTATTGAGGTGCTCGCCCGGCGAACAGGCACTGTCGCGATAGTTCTCCACGGTGCCGCGTTAGCCGTTAAAAGCGGGCGTAAGGCAGCAAAACACGAGCCGGGCAACCCAACATTTGACCAAAGACATGATTGGAGCTGATGCATATAAGGCCTAACTTCGAGGCGCGAATACTCCCTAAGGTATTGGTCTTTATGAAAATGGGCAGAATAATGCCTAATCCCCTAGTGTCTAGAAATGCAGCGCAAAAGAATTTCTAGTGCGGCCAATGCCAAAGCACCAGCCTCCTCCTCGGTTATATTAAGGAACCGGGGATGTGTATCAACAAGAGCAGTGAAAGAAGGTTTACGCGGGTCTTAATCTGAAAAGAATCCTTTGCGGGTCCCTCTTGCGTCTGCGCTGTGTCTCCGTTGTGCCGTATCACGGGCGGGTGTAGCACATTGTTCATCTATAAAGAGAGGAACTTAGTTTAAAAAAAGGATCATCACGAAAGATGTACTTAATATTTAAATAAACAAAATGCAGTTCGAAGAAGTGAATAAAATTTGAGCTTTATTGTCTCTTGTTATACATGCATGCAGCCCCTTGTATGGGGTATGCGCTAGTGGGCGCGGACTCGTCTAGCCGTGTCTGGGGTTTGAATGACCTATTCGGGTTCTTTGCCTAGTGGAGCGGATAGCTATGGGCTGTCGATGCAGTCTTCCCTTCTTCGGCGCTCGAGTAACACTTAATACCTCCTTTCAACGAGATGATGCCGCGTGGACGGGCATTTTAAGTGTTAGAGATGCATAATGCGGTATTGCGTTAAAAGCGGTAGCTTGGCGTCCCAATAGTGCTTGATGGCTACTTTTAAGCGGGGTGACATGGAAGAGTAACCTTTCCGGCGGAAGTTGTCGGATGAACCAAACACAACTTCTAGCAGTATGGAGCCCGTGCAAAGGCGTATGGGCTGGCGGTACTCCTTTAAAGGAGGTGTTGCTATGGCGAATTTTGGTTGGGTTTATCCCCATCCTGCGGATTGTGTCACGATATATCAGGTTTATGTCCTTGCCGCCGTCCATGAGGGCATGTGTAAATTGGAATCCGTCGATTATAGGATTCAATATCAAGGCAGTCCATCCTGCGTTCGGATATTATCGGAATAGTCACGATGGTGAAGGTGATTGGTTTTGACAACCGGTGTGCGGTGGCGCCTTTTAGAGGCGCCGCTTTATTCCTTTGATCACGTGAAGTGAGTTTACTGTTTTAACCTCCTGTGGGAAGCGTTTTTCGTTTTCGAGTGCTGCTTTTAGGTTTCGTCACTCGCATTTGGTGTGTCGAGCCCCTTGTTTTCGGCGTTAAGTCGGCGGACTGCTTGAAGACCCAACAATCTCTGTGGGTATGGTTTGCGAGCTTCCGGAGGTACCATTATTTGACCAGTCTATCAAAATCTTGTTTAGGTTGGATAGCTCGTCCTTTATTATCCTTTAAGGGCGGTGTTTTGTTGTTTGGCGAGAGTTTTGAATCCGGCGTTAACCGCCGTACTATTTGGGCCATTTTCCTTATTCGGTGCTGATCTTTTCTGCGTCGTGATTTCTCATTCCATCCCTGATTTGGATGTACTTTCGGTTATTGGTGCTGCATCTAGCCAGCCAGCTGTCTTCTCCAGCATAAGCGGGTCATGAGGCTTATTAATGCGGCCATTGTTCTTGGCTTTTCTTGGCGAGGTGTCTGGCGAGCCATTCGTCTCGGACGTTGTGTTTGAAAGCTGCTAAGGCTTGGCGTCCGGACGGTCGACTATTTGGTTCTTTTAGTAAGGAACCTATTCTAAATTTCGGGCTGACTCTCCGGGCTGTTGAGTTATGTGACTTAGATCATACGCATCGGAGGCGGACATAAGTCCCCTGAAAATTTGCCGAAATGCATCCTCGAGCTCTCCCGACTTCAATGGTATTTTCGGGGAGGCTTTTAAGCCAATGCCGAGCTGGGCCTTTGAGTTTAAGGGTAAGTATTTTATGGCTTGGAGATCGTCTCCTCTAGACATGTGTATGTGGAGGATGTAGTCCTCGATCCAGACTCGAGTGCATTGTTCCGTCGTATGCCTCTATGTTTACGGGTTTGAATCCGCTGAAATTCATGATCCGGCACCTCATCGGTGAAACATAGGGGTGTCGGCACCCTATATTGGGTGTGCCATGATCTTGAATTTTGGCGTATTGCATTGCTTTGTGAGCCTGCTTTCTTGGCCCATAGATGGACCTAAGCTGGGCCATCCTCTTGATGTGAATCCTTATCCGGATCGCGTATTGGCTTGTGTCTTGGCGCCATTCGCCCTCTCTTTTTGCCATGAGGTCGTCCATCCGACGGGTGGCCTTCTTACTTTTAATTGTGGGGCCTCTAAGGCCTCCTTGTCAGTCGAGCTGTAGCTTTCTTTTGGGTAGCTCTTTGTTGTTGTTGTCGCCCGTACTTATCTGTGGTTCTCAATACTTTGCTCCATCTAATCCAGAGTGCATCTTCCGCTGTTTTGAGCTTCGCTTACCTTTTTCAGGCTCTGCGATGGCGGCGAGCCTTTTCTGGAGTTCATTTTGCTCTGGTGGTTTGTCCGGTGTGAGATCGTCCGGACTGTTGTCTTCTGCGGGGACAGATTGTTTATCAAGTTGTCTTGTTAGGACGATTGCTTTCGAAAGCTTGTTCGTTGTCCACGGTTCGCCTGCTCTATGGCTGGGTCTTTGTTGGCGGGACTTTGTTGGCGTTTACGTTGCCGTTTGACTGCTTTTGAGGATCTATCGCCGTGGCGTCCGTTGCTCCTCGTCTTCATTTGCTTTAGGTGTATCCACCATGTATACATCATGGGGTGAGGTTGTCCGACATCCTATAGGTGCTGGTTCATTATTGTCTCCTACATAAATCGCCCATACCGTCGATGTCTTGAATCGAAATCGAGCACGTCGTGTAGGCTATCAACGAGTGGCTCTGAAGTGGGTGGTGGGTGGGCGTTGAATTTCTTCATCGTCCGTATCCCAACCTTCGTGACTGTAGTCGGCCAGGGCTCTCCGGATAAAGAGAGAGACTTTAGTGAATTCAGGATGTCGCCAAAGGTGAGTCTTTGAAAGATGTCTGACCGTGAACTCCATAGCAGGCGCCCAATCGGATTCGATCGGCAAGGCGTGGATGGTTGGTCGGAGAAAAGTCCGGTACCACAGGTCGAGGTCTTCGCAAAGGACAGGGATGGAGTTGACTCGATCGCCGAAGAGATTAAAGCCCAGGCGGTGTCCAACCACTCGCCCGATCGGAAGTCGGCTCGGATTAAGGGTTGGGGCGGATTCGAGTGCGGCCTCGAGGGCCTTTGTTTGGCTGCGAGCTAGATCATGCCCATCGAGATAGTCTGCGGCGGCGCTTGGCTGTGGCTCGAATCCGTCGAAGATCAAGTCTCGCGGATATCGGCCGTATAGTTTAAACTTCGAATCTGACACGGCGGTCGAGGCGTAACTTCGATCTGCTCTAGATGGCCAGCGAATTGGCCCGCGATTGCAAAACCGCCCGGACACGAAGATCTGCACAGGGAGAAGTCTCACCACTGGACTGCGTTGTTGTTGATGATCGGAAGGAGCCATCGGGCCTATTGGTGGCGACACGGAGGAACTCTCAATGAAAGCACCAATGTGATTGTCAAAACCGGCGGATCTCGGGTAGGGGTCCCGAACTGTGCGTCTGGCGGATGGTAACGAGGAGACAAGGGACACGATGTTTTACCCAGGTTCGGGCCCTCTTGATGGAGGTAAAACCCTACGTCCTGCTAGATTAATATTGATGATGTGTGTTACAAGAGTGGATCTACCACGAGATCAAAGAGGCTAAACCCTAGAAGCTAGCCTATGGTATGATTGTTGTTTGTCCTACGGACTAAAACCCTCCGGTTTATATAGACACGGATAGGGTTAGGGTTACCTGAGTCGGTTACAATGGTAGGAGATCTACATATCCGTATCGCCAAGCTTGCCTTCCACGCCAAGGAAAGTCCCATCCGGACACGGGACGAAGTCTTCAATCTTGTATCTTCATAGTCTTGGAGTCCGGCCGATGATGATAGTTCGGCTATCCGGACACCCCCTAATCCGGAACTCCCTCACCAGGTATCTCACCGGCGAAATTTCGCATAGGCTGCCCGCCCAAGGGCAGGTTATTCCCACTCCCGGGCCTGGTGAGAGCGTGGTATTCGTGTCTCACTTCCTTCGGGGTTTAGGCTTCCCGACGGACCCCTTTGTGAGGGGGCTCATATTTTATTATGGGCTGGAATTCCATGACCTGGATCCGGAGTCCATCCTCCACATCTCGTCGTTCATTGTCGTATGTGAAGCCTTCCTCCGCATCACCCCTCACTCCGGATTGTGGCTCAAGACCTTCAAAGTGGAGCGAAGATGACCAAGGGGCATCGAGGCGAGAGTCTTGGAGGGGCTGTTATAAGCAAGAATCTGGACGCTCCATGGCACGAGGCTCTTTTCAAGAGGAGCTCCATTTATGGCAAGGAGTTGTTTTATATCACCGCTCCGGGGGCACCAAATGGGTGGCGCCACCTGCCTTCCGCTCGGGTCCTCCACTATGGCGGCGTCATGGGTCAATAAAGGGCTCGTGAGGGCCGTCCAGGGCGTACCTACATTGCGGGGCGTATTCGAGACCTCGAGAGAGAGATCAATCTGGTCGTAGTAGCGCAGGTCATGCTGATTAAATGCGCACCTTGCCCTGCAAGCGTCGCCCCCTCCTTTGTGGGAGTTTAATCCGGAGGGACCACGAGCTCTCCAACATTTTATGGGCGTGCTTGCGTGGAGATGTACCAACTGTTCTTGGATCACAAGCAATGTGTCCGGACTTAACCGGGGCGCAGTGCGAGCTGCAATCGCCGGATACTCAAGTAAGTAGTCATGTGCGGACATTCTATCGCATATTTATCATAAACTTGCCCTTAAAGAGCTATCCTTTAAATAGGAGTGGATAGCAAAAGCAAAACTGATCGGTGTCGGCCCCCTCCACGAGACCACGCGGATCTGTATTAACCAAGATGCTAGAGGTTGTGCCCTTTGAAGAAAGCGAAGGGGGAACAAGGAACTACTACCTCCGTGAAGGAGGCTATCAAGAAAGGGGACCGAGAATCCCTCCCTCCAAGGGGAAAGAGGACGCTTCGAAGATCGGAGACCAAAGCCTCGAAGCGGGGAAGAAATCTTCACGGAGGGTCTGCGGCGGGAGATGCCCGGCGCCTATTTCCCAAGGAGATCAGCCCTCAATGAGCCGTAAGTAAAGGGGCGGTTTTTAAAGAGACATCCCGTTTTATTTACTGAAGGTAACGAAAGTTTACCTTGTAGTTCGGATCTCAGCCCTTGCAGTGAGCTCGTCTTGAGGAACTTGGTCGGAGATGATGGAGGCGAAAGCGCCTCCGCTGCCGTACCATCATGCGGTGAGGCGACCACGAGGTGTCGTCGCGGAGGCTTCTCGAATCGGCGGGGCGAAGGCAGCCGTATGTCCCCTCAAAGCCCTCCGTGTCCGGCCTTGAAAAAGGCCACGGGGCGAGTCCGGCACCAGCAGGTGTCACGGTCGGAGGAGCGAAGGATCTGCTCGGGCGGCGTCTATCTCGGAAGATTACCGTACATTAATGGGTTCGGTGATTGAAAGATTTCATCCGCTGAGGCGGATTGCATGAAACCGTCGTGAGTTTCTTGCGGGTTTTGAGTGCATAAAATGATGTACCTTCGACAGTTTTGCATATAAAATCGCCCTGTATAGATAGTAGCGCTGAGACTTGGTGCGGTGTCAAAAATGATTGGCGCCGAGGATCATAAACCAGGTATAATATCGCTCTTCCTATGTAGGTGGCGAAGCGTCCGGTGGCTAAGCGGGCTGATGAATTGCGAACTGGCGGCAACAGCGTGGCGGATCACGGACATCACACTTGTTAATAAGCGGCTTGCGAGTCACAAGGTATCACGACTTCTCCGCGGACACCTGGTAAGGGAGCTTGGCGCTCATGCCTTACAACATGTATGCTTAATGCAGATGGTGCGCTGCTATGGAGAGCCTTGGCGGAGCTCGCCCGAGCCAAGAGCAAGCGAGAAAAAGTAATGTGGCTGCCTTAAAAGCGGTAGCGGAGCTAAAAGCGAACAAGCTGCTCCTTTGCCGAAGCAAGAAAGAAATGGCGAGATGGTCGTGAAATTGAAGAATACTCTTGACCGTTGCGAGCTTCTTGAAAAAGAAGATCGGCGAAGCAAGAGGACCTGAAAAAGGCCTGGCGAGGCCAAGGATACTCGCTCTGCGATGAGAGCTATGAAGGAGGAGCTCGTCGGGCGGAGATATTTAATTTGGAAAGCCCTTTACTGCTGCGGAGAAATTCACGGATCCTAAATCGCTCAATTGGACGGCTGTGGGGTGCGGAGGATGCTTATCTGGACTTGGCGGCGAGTGCATGAGCAGCGTCCGAACACTTCCGAGGTCAAAAGGATCACGGAATGGAAGAGCTTTTTGGTCGCGATTCCATAGTCCGGAGCGTCCGCTTTCGTTAACCGATCGTTTGGCCGAATGGGCTGAGCTGAATAGGTTGTCATGACTTGCCATGAAGGCTGTCATGACTCATTTGTGGCCGAAAAGCCCCAAGCGAAGAGTTATTTTGGCTTTGTGCAGCTTGATTGCTTAGTGCGGTGCCGCATATCGATGCAATGAAGCGGTCGGCATGCATAGAGGTGTGCGGATGGCTCTTGCCGTGTCAAGACATACTAAGCGGAGATGAAGGCCACCGATGTTGCATCCCAATATTGGACGAAGCGAGTACACATCGAGGACTAATTTGAGGAAGTCATGCAGGCGCTCGTTTAATAAAGGCCTTGATGCTCGAAGGATATTATGTTTAAATGACATGTATGATTTGTGAAAACAATGTTTCAATATAATATAAGAGCTTTTTATACTTGTGCGTTCAAGTATTAAAACACCTCTGTCTGACGTTGATGTATATGTGTATATAACTTGAAAGATGGCAGTCTTGACTTACATTACGCACATAGTGCGGGGTGTTTAAAAAAGGCACATTTTCACATAATCCAACGTCTTGGTCACTGTAAAGGAGGTGATAGCGTAGCAAACTAGGCAACGGACTATAATGCTTTATCACTTTCACTTAGCCATAGGAGTTCGATGGTGGGGCTACTATATAGCCCCTAGGGGCACAGCTCTCTCGAATTCGAGGCGTATGTGCTGACCGAAACAGATCCTTCGTTAATGCGGGAAATTCTAAACATTCGGTGGGTCATCAGTGGTTGACCAGTCTCACGCTATATCATGACAGTCAGTTTTAGCTTTCTCCTTTGAGGTGCTCAACCCGGCTCAACGAGGCACTGTCGCGATGGTTCTCCAGCCTACCTTAGCCGATATAGCGGAATGTAAGGTACCAAAACATGGGGCAGGCAAACCCAACATTTGACCAAAGACATGATTGGAGCTGATGCATATAAGGCCTAACTTCGAGATGCGAACACTCCCTAAGGTATTCGGTCTTTATGAAAGCAGGCAAAATAATGCCTAAGCCCACAGTGTCCAGTGCAGCATAAAAATTCTGGTGCGGCCGATGCCAAAGCGCCAGCCTCCTCCTTGGTTATAGCAAGAAACCGGGGATGTGTATCAACAAGAGGCAGTAAAAAAGGTTTACTGAGGTCTTAATCTGAAAAGAATCCTTGCAGCGGGCCCTGTTGCGTCTGCGCTTGTGTCTCCGTTGTGCGTATCACGGGCCGGGTGTATACGGTGTTCATCTGTAAAGAGAAGAACTTAGTTGGAAAAAGAAAAGATTGTGCGAAAAATGTACTTTATATTAAATAAGCAGATACGGTTCAAAAGTGAATAAAATTGAGCTTTATTGTCTCTTGTTGTACATCGTGCAGCCCTTATGCGGGGTATGCGCTAGTAGGCCTTTATGTTTCGCGGACTCGTCTAGCCATGTCCGGGGTTGAATGACCTATTCGGTGCTTTGATTAAGCGGGCGGATTAGTGTGGGGCTGTCAAAGGCGGTCTCACGTTCTTCGTCTTTCGAGTAACATAGTACTCCCTTTTAATGAGATGATGCCGCGTGGACGGGCATTTTAAGTGTAAGAGATGCATAATGCGGTATTGCGTTAAAAGCGGTAGCTTCACGTCCGATGGTGCTTGATAGCTACTTTGAATGGGGTGATGTGGAAGGTTAACTTTTCGGCGGCGGAAGTTGTCGGATGACCGAACACAACTTCTAGCGATGAGGAGCCCGTACAATGGGCATATAGGCACAGCATTACCCCTTTGAAGGAGGTGTTGCTACAGTGAATTTTGGTTGGGTCTATCCCCATTTTGCGGATTGTGTCCTGGTATAGCAGGTTTAGATTGCTACTTCTGTCCATTAGGACTTGTGTAAATTGGAGTCCGTCGATTATAGGATCTAATATCAAGGCAATCCATCCTGCGTTCAGGATACTTCCGGAGTAGTCCTGATGATCGAAGGTGATTGGTTTTGACAACCATCGTTGGGACTCTTCTGGGATAGGTCGTGTGGCGCGTGCTTCTATGGGCGCCGCTCTATTTTTCCCTTTTGTCACTTGAAGTGAGTTCACTGTTTTGACTTCTGTGGGAAATTCTTTTGTTTTCCGGTGCTCTGCTTGTGGGGTTCGTCATCGTCCTCGCTTGGGGTGTCGAGCCCCTTGTGTTCGGCATTGAGTTTGCGGACTGCTTGAAGACAACAATCTCTGTGGGTATGGTTTGCGGGCTTCACAGAATCTTGTGGATTTGGCATATTTTGTCCAAGATTTTGTTTAGGTTGGATAGCTCGTCATTTGTTGTCCTTGAGGGTAGTTTTATAATTCTGCGGGAGCTTACGAATCCAGCGTTGACTGCCGTGCTCTTGGGTTGTTTCCCTTTGTCGGCGCTGGTCCTTGCTGCGTCGTGGTTTTCCATTTCCATCCCTGACTTTGGATGTACTTGGGTGCTGGTGCTGCATCTTGCCAGCCAACTATCCTCTCCAGCATAAGCGGGTCATGAAACTTATTAATGCAGCCATTGTTCTTGCCTTCTCCTCGCCGAGGTGTCTGGCGAGCCATTCGTCTCGGACGTTGTGTTTGAAAGCTTCTAAGGCTTCGGCATCCGGACAGTCGACTATTTGATTCTTTTGATGAGGAACATGTTCCAAAATTTGCGGGCTGACTCTCCGGGTTGTTGAGTTATGTGACTTAAATAAATGCGCATCCGGAGGGCGGACATAAGTCCTTGAAAATTTGCGAAAAGCATCCTCGAGCTCTTCCCAACTTCAATGGTATTTTCAGGAGGCTTTTGAGCCAATGCCGGGCTGGCCCTTTGAGCTTGAGGGTAAGTATTTTATGGCGTGGAGATCATCTCCTCTAGCCATGTGTATGTGGAGGATGTAGTCCTCAATCCATACTCGAGTCATTGTTCCGTCGTATGCCTCTATGTTTACGGGTTTGAATCGGCTGGGAATTCGTGATCCGGCACCTCATCGGTGAAACACAGGGGTGTCGGCACCCCTATATTTGGGTGTGCCATGATATTCGGATATTTGGCGTGTTGCATTGCTTGGTAGAGCTTGCTTTCTCGGCCCATAGATGGACCTAAGCTGGGCCATCCTTTTGATCTGAATCCTTATGCGGATCGCATGCGAGGCTTGTGTCTTGGCGCCGCTTGCCGCTCCATTTTGCCATGTGGTGCGTCTATCCGACCCAGGCGGCCTCTTTGTTCTTTGATTGCGGGGCTCTCGGCCTCCTCATCAATCGAGGCAGTAATTTGCGCTTCGGGTAGCTCTTCGTTTGGCGATTGTCGTCGTATTTCCCTGCAGTGTTGAGTACTTTGCTCCATCTGATTCTGAGTGCATCTTCCGCTGTTTTGAGCTTCCGCTTCTGCTTTTTCAGGCTAAGCATAGTGGAGACGAGCCTTTTGTGGAGGTTCTTCTGCTCCAACAATTTGTCCGGCGTGAGATCGTCCGGACTGTTATCTTCGCCGGGGACAGGTTGTTTATCCAAGTTTTCCTGTTCGGACGGTTGCTCGATAGCATGTTCGTCGTCCTCCGGTTCGCCCTGCTCTATGGCTGGGTCTGTGTGGCTGCCGTCTTTGTCGAGGCGGGACTTGGTGCGGTGTTTACGTTGCTGTTTTAACTGCTTTTCAAGGGATTTATCCTTCGTAGTGTCCTGTTGTTCCTCGTCGTCACTTCCTTTAGGTGTATCCACCATGTATACATCGTGGGATGAGGTGGCTGTCCAGTATCCTATAGGTGATGGTTCATGGTTGTCTCCTACATAAATCGTCCATACGGTCGATGTCTTGATCGAAATCGAGCACGTCGTTTAAGCTTTCGACGATGGCTACAAAGTGGGCGGTGGGTGGGCGTTGAATTTCTTCGTCATCCGCATCCCAACCGTCTGACCGTAATCCGGCCAGGGCTCTCTGATAAAGAGAGACTTTAGTGAATTCAGGATGTCGCCAAAGGCGAGTCTTGAAAGATGTCATGGCGATGAACTCCATGATCGGCTCCCAATCGGATTCGATTGGTAGAAGTATGAAGGTTGGTCGGAGAGAGTCCGGCACCTTGGAGTCACGGTCTTCGCAAAGAGACAGGGATGGAGTTCGGCTCAATCGCCCACGAGATCGTAGCCCAGGCGGTGTCAACCACTCGTCCTCGATCGGTAGTCGGCTCGAGCTAAGGGTCGGGCCGGACTGCTGATCGCGACCTCGAGGCCTTTGTTCGGTGTGAGCTAGATCGTTCCCATCGAGATAGTCTGGCGCGCTTGGCTGTGGCTCGAATCCGTCGAAGATCAAGTCTCCGCGGATGTCGGCCGTGTAGTTCAAACTCAAAATCTGACTGATGGCGGGCGTAGCTTCGATCTGCTCGGATGGCCAAGTGAATTGGCCCGCGATGCAAAGCCGCCAAATCTGAAGATCTGTCCGGGGAGAAAGGTCTCACCCTAGACCGCGTCGTTGTTGATGATTGAAGGAGCCATCGGGCCTAAACATGACGACACACAGGAACTCTCGATGAAAGCACCAATGTCGGTGTCAAAACCGGCGGATCTCGGGTAGAGGGTCCCGAACTATGCGTCTAGGCGGATGGTAACAGGAGACAAGGGACACGAAGTTTTTACCCAGGTTCGGGCCCTCTCGATGGAGGTAAAACCCTACTCCTGCTTGATTAATATTGATGATATCGGTAGTACAAGAGTAGATCTACCACGAGATCAAAGAGGCTAAACCTAGAAGCTAGCCTATGGTATGATTGTTGTTAGTCCTCTGGACTAAAACCCTCCGGTTTATATAGACCTTTGGATAGGGTTAGGGTTACACTGAGTCGGTTACAATGGTAGGAGATCTACATATCCGTGTCGCCAAGCTTGCCTTCCACGCCAAGGAAAGTCCCATCCGGACATGGGACGAAGTCTTCAATCTTGTATCTTCATAGTCCGAGAGTCCAAGCGGTGATAGTTCGGCTATCCGGACACCCCTAATCCAGGACTCCCTCACATGGGTTCAAAACCCATGCCTTTTCCTCGAAACCATCCAAGAAAAAGGATGATGAGGATTTTGGCGCTTTCTTTGAAATGATTAGACCCATCTTTTTGCGTGTCACGATTGGTGATATGCTCAAAATGAATCCTTATGCTAAATATATGAAAGATATTGTTACAAATAAAAGAAAGATACGGAAGCTGAAATTTCCACCATGCTTGCTAATTATACTTTTAAGGGTGGAATACCAAAGAAACTTGGAGATCGGGGTACCTACTATACCATGCTCCATTAAGAGAAATTATGCTAAAACTGCTTTATGTGATCTTGGAGCGGTGCTAGTGTTATGCCTCTCTCTTTATATCGTAGACTTGACTTGAATAAGTTGACACCTACTGAAATATCTTTGCAAATGGCTGATAAATCAACTGTATATACTGTCGGTATTTGTGAGGATGTGCTGTTGTGGTTGCAAGCGTTACTATTTTAACGGACTTTGTTATTCTTGATATTCTCGAGGATGATAGTATGTCTATTATTCTTGGAAGACCTTTCCTTAACACTGCAGGGGCTGTTATTGATTGCAACAAAGGCAATGTCACTTTTCATGTTAATGGTAATGAGCACACGGTACACTTTCAGAAACAACCTCAAGTTCATAGTATCAACTCTATTGGAAAAATTCCATCAATTATATTAGGGGTTTTGAATTTCCTCTCCCTCTGTCAGAAGAAATATGATATACTTATTATTGGGGATGTCCATATCCCCGTTGAGGTAACATAGTGTTATTCGAAATTTCTCTGGTTCCATGTTAATCGGAACGAGTTTGTTAACAACACTTGATCAACCTTGTTAGTGGATTCCTTTTGATGAGCATGAGATGGATGAAACTAGAAGCACAACCTTCTATACCCTCCTTATATTTTTTTGTTATTTAGTTGAAATAAAGTAAAAATAGTATTTTTCTGTCTGTTTCCTGATTTATCCGTGCAATATAAAAATACCCCGAAAATAAAAGTCCTCAGAATGCCATGCCAATTTAATATGATTTTTTAGGGAATATTTGAGGATTTTTAGTGCAAAAATTACTGTGGGTGGAGGGCACACCCTACCCCCTGGGCACGCCCCCTGCCTCGTGGGCCCACAGTGGCCGTCCTCCACTTATCCCTGCACCCATCTTCTTCCTCTGCCTCACACAAACCCGAAAAACCAACTCAAGCACGAGTTCCAGCCACTTTTCTGTGATTTTGATCTCCTTGCTCAAGCACCTCTCATAAAACTGCTTGGGAGATTGTTCCTTGGTATGTGACCCTCCATTAGTCCAATTAGTTTTGTTCTAGTGCTTTATTCTTTGCAAATTTGTGTTTTATAGGTGACCATGTTCTTGAGCTTGCATGTAAAATTTATATGGTTCCAAGTAGCTCTAATGCTTGATATAGGCTCTAGGCACTTGTAGGAGTAGTTGCTATCAATTTTATTGAGGTTGGTTCACTTTTGTTTGAAGTTACTAAAAATTTCAGAAATTTTTCGGAGGAAACAATATGTTTAGGAAGATGTTCCAAGGTGGTTCTTCAAGGAAGCAAGGTCCAGGCTTGCAATGCGTGATCTTGACGAGGAACCACCAAGAGGCGCTCTTGTGAGGCCACATGAATGTCCTTGGAAAATTTTATGGATCAAGCGGGAATCAAAGAAGAATTTAGCATATTTGCGTAATGCGGTCTTGAGGACTTTGAGGTGACAAATGCCCCAGTATCATGATCTCACAAGTTCATTTGTGAGGAGGTTTGAGTTTTCATCTTCACGTAATTCTCCTTGGTCATGTTTGACCTTTATGACAAATCTTATACCATGGACTTAGAGATTTCACTTTTGCTTGCAAACTTCCATCTTAGGGTAGTGTCGGGGATCCCCTAAATCTGAATATAGAGACTTTCTTGCTAGGATAACTGTGGGGAATCTAGAGATATAACACAAGCCACTATAGGGAGCATTCACTTTCCTGCTATACATTATTTTGCTCTCTTCATTGGTAGATGCATAAATGCTAAGGATGAAGCATGTCACATGTGTGCCCCTGATCTCAGCATTCTCAGAAGTGATGTGTTAGGAGACCAATCTTATCATATGGGAGCCATTGTAGCTCGTAGGTTGCATCATAATAGACATAATGGAGATTTCTTTGGAGGAATTTATGCAACCCGCTTAGCTAATTTTCTGTAGATAGACATTCGTGAGGGTGATATGGAGTTGCCCCCTACTTATTTAGGTTTTGATTCTATGGTTTCCCACCAGTTTGTTGAGAGGACTGAACTACCTCTCCAGTATCGACTAATCTTTAACAAGCGGCATGTTGTCCATATTACTCTTCTGCTCCGGCCTTCTTTGATTCTCGAGACAAAAGGAAGATATATTATTACGGAGATGAGGCAGATGAGTACGAGAGAAGCGGAGGCGGCTCGGCGCCACGCTGCAGCTCGAGGAGGCGATAGCCGCCGCGCCATGATATGATTGACTACACCTACGGGTATCCATGAGCTATCACGGCAATAGACCAACAGGCCAAAAGCCTAAGCTTGGGGAATCGCATTCTCACCGACATTACATTTATGTTCACACACACTCATTGCTAGATGTCGGTGCTCATACTCTTTCACTGTAATATCCATGCTAGTTTATTTTCTCTTTTCTGCTTTCTTCTTGTGTGTTTAATAAACCTTAAGAAAAACCAGAAAAAAAATTAGTAGTAGTTTATTTTTCCTGTTGTTGTAGTAATAATTAAAAATAAAACCCAAAAATATTTCCCGTTCTTCTTTTGCTTGTTAGGAGCTTTCCGTGTAAATAGTTTTATTTCTTTTCTTTTCTTTGAAATTGATAGGAGAAGACCATGATTAAATTTTTGAAGTGGCTCTTATATGCATCATTGTTGATTTAACCAAGAGCCCATATTGCCTTGTCTTCTCTGTTTATTGAATGCTCGGAGATTCAGCTTAGTCAATGCCGTGCACTCTTATTATTATTCACACCATTCATTCGTGCAAGTGAAAGGCAATTATGATGATATATGATGGGTATTGAGATGGGAAAAGCTGGTACGAACTCGACCTCTTTTGTTTTTGTAAATATGATGAGTTCATCGTTCTTGATTCAGCTTATTATGAATAAACATGTTTGCAATGACAATTAGAGATCATAATTGTTCGTGCCATGCTTGATTAGCTATGAGTTATAATGGTTTACCTTGCGTGCCAATGCTATTAAAATGGTTGTGATGTGGTATGATGGGGTGGTATCCTCCTTTGAATGATTTAAGTGACTTGACTTGGCGCATGTTCACGCATGTAGTTGAAACAAATCAACATAGCCTTCACGATATTTATGTTCATGGTGGATTATATCCTACTCATGCTTGTATTCAATGTTTATTAATTTTAATGCATGTTCATGACTGTTGTCGCTCTCTAGTTGGTCGCTTCCGGTCTTTTGCTAGCCTTCACTTGTACTAAGCGGGAATCTGCTTGTGCATCCAATCATAAACCCCAAAGTTATTCCATATGAGTCCACCATACCTTCCTATATCACGGTATCTACCTGTCGTTCCAAGTAAATTTGTATGTGCCAAACTCTAAACCTTCAAATAAACAATCTGTTTTGCATGCTCGAATAGCTCATATATCAACTAGGGCTGCCCTTATCTTCCGTGTTAGGCGGGTTATTCTCAAGAGGTGGACTCCGCTCCCCACTCACGAGAAAATGGCTGGTCACGGGATGCCCAGTCCCATGCTTTATGCAAACTAAATCAAAATAATTGCAAACAAAACTCCCCGAGACCCGTTGAATGTTGGAGGCACTCGTTGTTTGAGCAAGCCATGGATTGATGCTTGTGGAGGAGGGAGTATAAACTTTACCATTCTGTTTGGGAACCGCCTATAATTTGTTTAGCATGGAAGATATCGTCATCTCTTAGTTGTTATTTTGACAATGAAAGTATGCGCTCAAAATATAATTTATCTCTATTTCAAAATCGAGCTCTGGCACCTCTACAAATCCTGCTTCCCTCTGCGAAGGGCCTATCTATTTACTTTTATGTTGAGTCATCACCCTCTTATTAAAAGCACTATTTGGAGAGCACATCATCATTTGCATTCATTCTGTTAATTTATATCGGGTATGACTATGATTGGATCTCTTTTACCATGAATTACAATGTCTATTCAGTCCTTGATCTTTGAAGGTGCTCTGCATTTATGTTCTGCGGTCTCAAAAAGGGCTAGCGAGATACCATCTTGTTATATCATATTATGATTATTTTGAGAAACTGTTGTCATCCGAGATTTATTATTATGGCTTGCTAGCTGATTATGTTATTGATATGAGTAAACATGAGACCTAGGAGTTATTACAAATGTGGTTAGTTATGATCTTTGCTGAAAACCTGAATGCTGGCTTGACATAGGTACAACAACAAGAGCAAGCGAGTTTGTAAAAGTTTTCTTTTTCTCTTTCGGTTTGTCAACTGAATTGCTTGAGGACAAGCAAGGGTTTAAGCTTGGGGAGTTGATCGTCTCCGTCGTATCTACTTTTCCAAACACTTTTGCCCTTGTTTTGGACTCTAACTTGTATGATTTGAATGGAACTAACCGGAATGGCGTTGTTTTCAGCAGAATTGCCATGATGTTGTTTATATGCAGAAAACAAAAGTTCTCGGAATGACCTGAAACTCCACGGAATATCTTAGAATAAATAATAAAAATCCTGCCAAAGATGAAGACAGGGGCCCACACCCTGTCCACGAGGTGAGGCGCCCCCCTCCTAGGCGCCCCCTACCTCGTGGGCCCCTGGACACCTTCAATGCCAACTCCAACTCTATATATTGGCTTTCGGGGAGAAAAAAAATCTGAGAGAAGAAATCATCGCGTTTTACGATACGGAGCCGCCGCCAAGCCCTAGTCTCTCTCGGGAGGGATGATCTAGAGTCCGTTCGGGGCTCCGGAGAGGGGGATTCGTCGCCGTCGTCATCATCAACCATCCTCCATCACCAATTTCATGATGCTCATCGCCGTGCGTGAGTAATTCCATCGTAGGCTTGCTGGACGGTGATAGGTTGGATGAGATTTATCATGTAATCGAGTTAGTTTTGTTGGGGTTTGATCCTAGTATCCACTATGTTACGAGATTGATGTTGCTATGACTTTGCTATGCTTAATGCTTGTCACTAGGGCCAGTGCCATGATTTCAGATCTGAACCTATTATGTTTTCATGAATATATGTGTGTTCTTGATCCTATCTTGCAAGTCTATAGTCACCTACTATGTGTTATGATCCGGCAACCCGAAGTGACAATAATCGGGACCACTCCGGTGATGACCATAGTTTGAGGAGTTCATGTATTCACTATGTGCTAATGCTTTGTTCGGTTCTCTATTAAAGGAGGCCTTAATATCCCTTAGTTTCCAATAGGACCCGCTGCCACGGGAGGGTAGGACAAAGATGTCATGCAAGTTCTTTCCCATAAGCACGTATGACTATATTGAATACATGCCTACATTACATTGATGAATTGGAGCTAGTTACATGTCACCCTATGTTATAGTTGTTACATGACGAACGCATCCGGCATAATTATCCATTACTAATCCGATGCCTACGAGGTTTCCATATACTGGTTCTCGCTTATTTACTTTCTCGTTGTTACTGTTACAATCACTACAAAATACCAAAAACATTACTTTTGTTGTCTTTACTTTTGTTTCCCTTACCACCACTATCATATTACTTTGCTACTAAACACTTTGCTGCAGATACTAAGTTTCCAGGTGTGGTTGAATTGACAACTCAGCTGCTAATACTTGAGAATATTCTTTGGCTCCCCTTGTGTCGAACCAATAAATTTGGGTTGAATACTCTACCCTCGAAAACTGTTGTGATCCCCTATACTTGTGGGTTATCACCCGACGTGTCTCTGGGCATCCCGTCGTCCGCTTCATCGAGATAAGCGGGCCCAGTGCTTTCGAATGCCCGACCGACCTCCCGACCTCGCCTTAGACGTTCAGTCGCTGAGATCGCCTCCGACCTCCTGTCGTCGTCCCAGCCTCCCCGAGCTCGATGCCTGGCTCATTCAAACCGCGGTGAGCTACTGACCGTTTCCCCTCTGACCCCCCTGCTTGCTCCCGCCCTCTATCCATAGCCCCGAGGTCACCCGAGGCCGCCGTCCGCCATGGCCGGCGAGCCCGCGCTCCCGAGCCTCTCTTGCTCGCTCCAGGGGCATCGACACGCTCCTGGCGCCTCCAGGAGGCTGCCTAGCCACTCCGTTTGCTCGCTCGAGCACTGCAGACCCGGACACGCTCGAGCCGAACTCTGGCTGCCGCTTCTGCCTGTTGTTGTCGTCGCGACACGCCGTCCCCGGCAACCCCGCTTGCACCGTTGGATGCGGCCGAGTGCCAGCTTTCCAACGGGACCGACCGCGGCCGAAACCGTCCCCTGTAGCGCTTCCCGCGTCGTCTCCGTCGTCGGCTTTGGTCGTCACCGGCTGAACTCCGGCGAGGCTGACGTGGCGCCATCGTTAGAGGCTAACCACCGGCTAATAACCCTGCTAACCAACCAAACAGCCAATGACACGTGGGCCCCAGCGCCCTAATTAAGCCAGTTTAATTAACACCAGCACTGGGCCACTGACTTGTGGACCCCACGCGTCAGGTTTGACCCTGGTCAAGTCTATTGACTTGCTAACGTCGTGCTGACGCCATAATTGTTTTCTGGATATTTAATAAATCAGAAATGTTTATGAATTTCAAAAAATACCTAAAACTTCTAAAAATCTTATTAATTAAACCGTAGCTCAGAATGAAATAAATTATATATGAAAAATGATCAGAAAAATCCAATCTAACCATCTGTACTAGTTTCATGCATGTTGAAACAACTTAACCTTGCTGTTCAGATCAAAACATGATAATGCACTATTTGAATTCATAACTTGAGTTTGAAGATGAAACTTTGGTTCAAAACAACTCAAACCCCTCTGTTGTAGTTACATTAGACCAACCACAGCATATTGTCATGTCATGATCATGCATCATATTGGTGCATTGCATTGATTGTGTTCCTTCTCTGTTGTCGGTATTTGTCCCCTCTCAGTAGACGTGGTTCCGACGATAAGATCGATGACACCGATGAAGAACTATACTATCTTCAAAAGTGCCAGGCAAGCAAAACCCCCTTGTTCATTCCAATACAATCCCACTCTCTCGCTCCTGCTCTCTTTTACTGCATTAGGACAACAGCGATTCAACTATTACATGTTGTGGTAGTTGAACCCCTTTCCTCTGCATGACCTGTCATTGCCACAGTAAATAGATCAAACCCACTAGCATGAGTAGGAGTTGTTTGAGCCCTGATGTGCCTACTCATTCATGCTTGTTGTCATGCCTGCCACTGCTTAGAATTGAGTCCGGTCTGGTTCATCGGGGATGAATTGGAAAGTTGTGAACATGTCCTACTGTTGAGAGCCAAGTATGTGAACATGATTTGGTAAAGGTAGCGGTGAGAGGCCATGTAGGAGTACATGGTGCGTTGTCTCATTGAAACCATCCTCAGGAACTGAGTTCTATGTTTTTGATCCATGAATAGCTGCTACCACACATTGGGTTCCGGTAACTCGGCCCCTCTCGGCTTATTAATCAACCTGATCTCTCTACAGGAGTTGCAACTAGTTTCTGGTGTTTGTAGGTAGTGCTAGTAGTCTACCAAGTGGCACCGATGCAGGTGGGCTTGGGACGAGACTAGGTGCTTGATGGCACCTTGTACCAAGCATCGCCGTTTGGTGGGCTTGGGAACCCTGCTCACATCGTTTGGGGTCGTGAGCGACACCCGGCGGATCTCCTTGCGGATGGAACCGAATAGGCGAAAAACCTGGACTAGAGACTTGCTTGGTTAGTCGGTCGTGGCCGACACCCTCGCCGAGGCTTCGCTTGAAGGTTGTCGAGATACATAGCGTGTACATGGCGTAAGTGGCGAGTGTGTGTGAAGAAGTACACCCTGCAGGGTTAACATCATCTATTTGAATAGCCGTGTCCATGATAAAGGACTTACGGGTTGCTGTGCAGTTCATAGACAAGTGAAAGTGGATACTCTAAAATCGCCAAGATAAGCGTGAGTGCTATGGATGGCCTTCTCGTGAGGCGATAGTGGATCCATAGTGGTGTATTGATATGGTGAATATGTGGAGTCGTGTGCGCCACCTCAAAGAGTTACTTGCGATTCGTAGTGCAGGATAGCCCTTGAGTCAAAGCTGGCTTGCTGCGGTTAAACTCCACCACCCCTTTATTGATCTTGGCGCATATGTAGTTAGTTACGATGTAAGTCTTCTTTGGGTACATTTGAACTCATGTTTGCTTAATTTATGTTTTTTGAGAGAGGCTTGGTCTAGCTAGCGATTCATATGGACTTGACGTTTAGCTTGTTACCTCAGCTACTATCTTGTGCCCTCGGTAGGGTCTTGAAGATAGTCAGGCTTCTCAGCCTTTTGTTTTGTAGTTGTCTGTACTCACACAAGTTAAGCTTCCACTTGTGCTTGTTGCTTGTATGACTTGAATGATGGGTCATAAGACCCATGTTTGTAATATCTGGCTTTTCGGAGCCTAATGAATAAATACTTTGAGTCATAGAGTTATGTTGTGAAGCCATGTTGTATTTCCACATATCGAGCATATTGTGTGTATGTTATTGAAATGCTTGGTATGTGTGGGATACGACAAGCTAGTTGTTTATTCTTGGTAGCCTCTCTTATGGGGAAATGTCTCCTAGTGCTTCCATTGAGCCATGGTAGCTTGCTACTGCTCCGGAACACTTAGGCTGGTCGGCATGTGTCCTTCTTTGTTCCTATGTCTGTCCCTTCGGGGAAATGTCAGGCGATGTCTACCGGAGTCCTGTTAGCCTACTACAGCCAAGATCCTCCGGAGTCCTGTTAGCCCAGCTGCTACAGCCTGGATTCACTAGCTGATGACCGACACGTTCGTTGTTGGGTCATGTATGCCTGTCCCTGTAAGTTAGTGCCACTTTGGGTTTACAACTAGTCATGTCGACCCGGGTTCTCTGTAATATGGATGCTACTGACACTATCATATATGTGAGCCAAAAGGCGCAAACGGTCCCGGGCCAGGTAAGGTGGCACCCGTGGGAATACCGTGCGTGAGGCCGCAAGTGATATGATGTGTTATATGCTAGATTGGTGTGACTTAGGATCGGGGTCCTGACAGCGGTGGGCGATAATAGTCATACTGCTTACCACCAACGTCTTATTTTGATTCCGCAATATTGTTGGATGAAGCGGCCTGGACAAACCTTACATGACCACGTTTATGAGACCAGTTCCACCGGCAGACATGCAACTTGTTTTGCATAAAGGTGGCCGGCGGGTGTTTGTTTCTTCAACTTTAGTTGAATCGAATTTGACTATGGCCGGTCCTTGTTGAAGGTTAAAACATCAAACTTGATGAAACACCATTGTGGTTTTGATGCGTGAAGTACGAGCGATTCGACTAGAAGCCCGTAGCAGCCACGTAAAACTTGCAACAACAAAGTAGAGGGCGTCTAATTTGTTTTTGTAGGGCATGTTGTGATGTGATATGGTCAAGACATGATGTGATATCGTTGTAGTATGAGATGATCATGTTTTGTAAAAGTTATCGACAATGGCGGGAGCCTTATGGTTGTCGCTTTATTGTATGAAATGCAATCGCCATGTAATTGCTCTATTTTATCAATATGTGTGGCGATAGTTGTAGAAGCAATAGTTGGCGAGGCGACAACGGCCTTCTGACGGAGATCGGTGTCAAGCCGGTGGCGATGGAAATCATGGCGGTGCTTTGGAGATGGAGATCAAAGGCACAAGATGATGATGGCCATATCATGTCACATATTTTGATTGCATGTGATGTTTATCTTTTATGCATCTTATTTTGCTTAGTATGGTGGTAGAATTATAAGATGATCCTTACTATAATTTCAAGGTATCGTGTTCTCCACAGTATGCACCGTTGCAACAGTTCATCGTGCCGAGACACTACGTGATGATTGGGTGTGATAAGCTCTACGTTCACATACAATGGGTGCAAGACAGTTTTGCACATGCGGAATACTCGGGTTAAACTTGACGAGCCTAGCATGTACAGACATGGCCTCGAGAACCTTTGGAGACCCGAAAGGTCGAACGTGAATCATATAGTAGATATGATCAATATAGAGATGTTCTCTATTGAAGACTACTCCATCTCACGTGATGATCGTACATGGTTTAGTTGATATGTTTCACGTGATCATTTAGATGACTTGAGGGATGTGTCGTGGTTTTGTCACGGTAGATGTCCTAGGGAAAGGACTTAGTTGTGGAGCCATCGCGATGGGTTAGCTTAAAGGGGTTAAAGCGGACAAAGGAAGCAAGAAGTTTATACTGGTTCGGCCCCTTGTGGTGAAGGTAAAGGCCTAATCCGGTTGTTGTGGAATTGCTAGGGTTTGATGACCGGGGGCGAATCCGCTATGCAGCTCTCGAATTGTTGATTGTTGTCACTAAAACGCGCGAATCGCCCCTTATATACATTGGTTGGCCCGTCGGTTCTGAGAATCGAGGCGGCTCATAAGCGTGTCGGCCGGTCTCTACTCTTCCTATCTTACAACACAAGTTTACATATCAATGTCGGTTTATGTATACAGGCCTTAATCCGCCTTTGGGCCCTGGGCCTTCGTAAAGCGCCACAATCCTTGTCTTCATGGGCTTCAAATATAATAACTCATTATGGAGATAACGGCCTCTCTGGCGGTTTATACCAGCGATAATATCCCCAACATTAGGCCCCACATTGATTTGAACTGGTTCATGTCAATCTTCAACACTTAGGAAAATTCCTCCTTCAGCACCTTCACGTAAATCTGGTAAACCGCCATGACATCATCTTCTAGGATCATGATAAACCACCATGACGTCACCTGTTATTTAAAGATTGTATATATCTGACCTTCATTAATGAGCCTCCGACAATCGAGGCGACCACTCTGTCACATATCCAATTTTTGGGCTCCTCGATTCTCGCGCCTGTCACTTATCCATTCACCTTATAAATAAGGCCAAGGGTCATTTTCACTTTTCCCCTTCGTGCCCCTTCACATCGTCTTCTTCCTCGCGCCGACCGAACATTCAAGCTCTGCCACCGCCGTCGACCTTAAGCTTACGCCTTTAACAACGGCGCTGCATCACCTGATTGAACGAGAAAGCATGGCGCCTCTCCATTGTTCTGTGACCTTGTAAGTATTCTCCCTTTCACCTACATCTTGTCATTAGGGTTTGTGTTCATCGAAGTTCACGAAGTTCTAGAGATGTTCTTCCCTGTTCTTCTCAGTAGCGTAAATGGCAAGTTAAATCTGATATTTTCTTGTGCCGTCGTAGTTATAGTTCCTTTTTTCCTCATTACAGCATCCCCTTCATATAGACAAACTCATCTGAACTTGATGAACTGTTTAAGCTCCTAAAATTTAGGTCTGAATATATTCTAATTTTCTATGCATGCATGATCTAAAATTATCATATCAATCTGTGAAACCTGTTTTCATCACTTAGTCATCTCAGATATGTACCTTCTGCACCGATATGGGCGATTTAACTTTTTAGAAAATGATAATCCAGTAGGTACCATTAGTCCCCTCTTAAACCGCTAATTTGTTATCTTTGTAACTCCTCCAATGCCAGACTCCGGTTTAATAATGTCAGACTCCGGTTTAACAAAGTGTATATGCCTCTGTTTCTGCTTCTGATCTTGCGTTGCTTTATGCATGTCCATCATAAATCTTAAACTGGCATTGATCTTTTTCCAGCTTTTCATTGAAATGTCCAAACAATTTTAGGCTTGTAACTGGGTCCCTTCCGGGATTCACGGAGCGCAACTAGAGGATGTGTATGGTGGCGCTTTAGCAAAGAAAGAAGTCATCCTTTGGAGGTCCCGGTCCGAAAATCCTCTGAGCCAAAAGATGGAGAAGTATTTGTATTTTTGATCACACAGGTGAGGTTTAGCCCTCCCGGATCAAAAAGTTCGAGATGTACTTGCTAGTTTTCAACTCCATCCTCGGGACATTGGCCCCAAACTCCGTGTCCAATGTTTGCAATTTCCAAGTATTTTGTGAGGCTTATCTTCAAGAGGGCCACGGTTGAACTGTTTAGGGATTTCTTCTATTTAAACCGTCGTAGCGAGTTTACAGACAGTCCCAAAACTGAACTTGGTGGAATGGCTATTCAAAAGAGGAAAGATGTCAGCTTCCCTCACGCCAAGCTTCATAGTCACCCCAAGGTGGAATCAGACTTGGTTTTATTGAAAAGAATCGTCTCAAGCTGTGAAAATCCTCTGCGGGTTACCGTCCTCAACTTTGGCTTAGCAACACATCCCTTTCCTCGAGACTTACTCCAAAGAAATGTCCAACTATGCACATATTGTCAAGCTTCGAGCCTTTATGGTGAGCGGTTTAACAGTGTTGACTTTGTTATTCTTTGGATATCCTGGAGCATTCTGCCTGGCCGGCGCCCGGTTTAATGTGTGAATACACAAGGAGTTTAAAGGATCCCCAGCGACATATTGATATTGGTGTGAGGCTGAGATTCTTGAGTCATCAAGAAAATACTAAATGAGAGGCTGTCTATAGCAAGACCAGGTTAAATCCTTTGCACTTCAATAAACCTTGCGATAAGAATCATATAAATTTTTGTTTTAACTTGACCCTTTTAAATACTCTCTCAAAATTTTATCCATCTTGAAAGGCTGGTTGAGGAGTCTGGATTAGGGGGTGTCAGGATAGCGAACTATAACCTTGGTCGGACTCTGGACTATGAAGATACAAGATTGAAGACTCCGTCTCGTGTCCGGATGGGACTTTCCTTGGCGTGGAAGGCAAGCTTGGCGTCTGGATATGTAGATCTCCTCCCATTGTAACCGACTCTGTGTAACCCTAGCCCTCTCCGGTGTCTATATAAGCGGAGGGTTTTAATCCGTGGGGCGAACAACAATCATACTATAGGCTAGCTTCTAGGGTTTAGCCTCTCGATCTCGTGGTAGATCTACTCTTGTACTACCCATATCATCAATATTAATCAAGCAGGAGTAGGGTTTTACCTCCATCGAGAGGGCGAACCTGGGTAAAAACATCATGTCCCTTGTCTCCTGTTACCATCCGCCTAGACACACGTTCGGGACCCCCTACCGAGATCCGCGGTTTGACACCGACATTGGTGCTTTCATTGAGAGTTCCGTTGTGCCATCGCCATCGGGAAGGATGCATCATCCGTCTTTAAAAGCGACACTGTTGCTAAAGGAGCTTTGGCTATCGGCCAAACTCTCCGATTAAGCGGTTTTCTTATGACCGCTGTTGAGCCGCCAGCGCAAGCGATGACTTCTCGGGTCATCAAAAGCAATCTTCCGTCAACTCGGAACTTCGCCGAGCAGTTAGATCGAAGGGCTCTCTTCCTTAAGCGAGCTCTTGGATCGCGCCATGCATACAGGAGTCGCTTCTGAGACTACGATCAGATTGGGCCTAAACCCGATCCGAGAGATTAACTCTCCCCGGTCACCCATCACGTTGCGATGGTGGAGGAACAATGTGGCAAGCCTTCATCTATCTTAAGGACTAGTTATGTCCGGTTCGATCCTCAAGCGGATACCCGGAGGGAGGGCGTCCTCAAGCCACGAACCTAAAGTCAGGCAGCGGGCTAGATTCATTGGACAACATCCAAGAACCCAAGCTTAGAGTTGAAACCCTTGGCCCTGAGTCTCGGATCGGGCGAGGTTCGATTTAATTCCACCGCCCACCCAAACATAAGCGATCTATCCCAAATTTGGCAAGAGCCCTTGAAGCAGTACACCATTCTTGGGCGATTCCTCCTGGTCATGAACAGGATAAAGGACTGTTGTGAGGAGGATGCGATTTCATTCTTCTGCAATAATTGCACGGACAACGGAATCCTCAACGCCATAAGTCATGGTGAAATTACCGCTTCAGCGACTTGGCGTCCATAATGCGAAAATCTTGTGCGATGGAAAGTGCACGGAAAACCGAAATAAAATTTTGGGACAATCCATTACGAATACAACCCGATCCGAAATAAAGGGTGCATTATCACCGGGCAGCTGGGTTAAACACCAAAAGAAAAAACCCTCTATAGGGCATGGAACCGTCTTTGGAGGGATGGCTCAATGGACCTGTAAAATTCATAGTCTGAGAGGAGCCACACCAACTCATAGCCTTAGAGCATGTTGGATACTCCGGCGGTGGCGAAGTGGCGAAGAGCTTCTAACTCCATAATCCATAGAGCACCAGCCCGGGGATACCCGATGCGGTATTAACGGTGTTGAGACTTTCGCATCAAATAATATGCGGAAGCGAACACTCCATAACCTACGAATGGTGAAGCCAAACTCCCTAAAAGTCGGCACATATTCAACTACATCATGCGCTTGCGGCTCCAAAATGTTGGCTGATGCAGGGGCTGGCGTCGTTCAGCGTCCCCAACAGGAATCTGATTCAATCGTACTCGGATAATGTATCACGGACTCCAACAACGCGGCGAATATGAGGCCCTTCTACATGGTCTCGGATGGCAGTCTCCATGGGCATTCAACACCTAGAGGTCTGTGAGGATTGAACCTCGCGATATCCCAAATAAATGGAGACTTTGATGCCAAGGATCCAAAAATGGCAGCTTATCATAACACCGTCCTAAAATGTCAGCTCGGTTGAGGGCTCGAATTTCACCATATAGCTTGGGAAAACAATCAGGCAGCAGATGTCTTGGCGCATTGGCGCAAGCGCGATGCCGCCCCGACATCTTCTTGGAGAGGCTGTTCAAGCCATCCGTATTATGGGAAGGAATCCGGAAATAACAGCCCGAACCCAACCACCTTTGCCCGACCTGAACATTACGACACAGCAGGAGGCTCGGCCAGCAGTAACATCTTCATTACGTAATAATGGCAGTCATTGCCCGTGGACAGAACCATTCCTAGCCTACCTAACGGGCAGGAACTTCCGAGGACCAAAAGCGAGGCACGCTGCATAGTGCGGCGATCTAAAGCCTATAAAGTCCATGAGGAGAGCTTTATAAGAAAAAGCACCACGGAGTCCTTCAAAGGTGTATCTCGAAGAGGAAGGCGGAATCTTGGCTGAATTTCATGCGGACTCGGCGGGCACCACGCGCCGCGGCCGGGCCCTTGTAAGCAAGGCCTTCCGTACAGGATTTTTATTAATTGACGGCACAGGCGGATGCTCAAGACTTAGTCCAACGATGCATCGGTTGCCGGCTCTTTGCTAACCAAAGCCATATGCCACCCACCGCCCTCAAACTATACCCATCACTGGCCCTTGGCGGTGCAGGGGCTTGACATGTTTGGACCCCTTAAAGGAGGAACCCACAAGCAAAAATACCTCTGGTCATGGTGGATAAGTTCACCAAATGGATAGAAGCCAAGCTTGTTAAGGCGGCGAATCCGGATGGGTGATAGACTTCATATCCGAGGTGCATTACACCGTTCTGGCGTCCCCACAGCATCATCGCGATAGCAGCACGAACTTTACGGCCGGCGAGGTCAAACTACGGTGCAAAAACATGGGCATCAAGCTCGACTATGCTTGATCTATCACCCACAAACTAACGGTCAAGTCGGCGAGCAAATGGTCTAATCATGGCGGCATCAAACCCAGTTAGTGCAGTCCCTCAAGGAATCTAACACGCCTTTGGGTAGAGGCTCGACTCCGTGCTTTCACGGGGGCTGCGGACCACGCCGAATCGCACCACGGATACACACCATTCTTTATGGTATCTGGTAGCGAGGCGGTTCGCCTGCGACATAATTCATGACTCACCTCGGCGTGCGCATATGCGAAGAAAGAAGCGAACTTGATCGGCGGAGGACAGTTGGGCGCCTTGGAGGAGGGCGTGATGTGGCAAAAGCCCGTTCGCATTATATCAACAGCGAGCTCGAAGATACCAAAGCGAGAAATGCGGGCCAAAACTTACAATGTTGGCGAGTTAGTTCTCGCTGCGGACAAGAAAAAGGATAAACTCAAGCCCAAATGGGAAGGTCCCTTTATTATTGACCAAGTCTTTGGTGGGGCGTACCGTCTGCGAGATGCATCGGACAACCGACTCGAGCGAACCCATGGAGCATGGCCCGTCTCGAAGATTCTCGCCTAGCGCCGGACTACGTGTTCGTCTCCTTCCTCTATCTATTTTTTATACATTAGATGTCTTATATTTGTATCCTTCTCCCCCCTTTTTCTCTTACAGCCTTTAAGGGCTCGTTCGCGACTTCGTTCACACTGGCCCGGCGCTATCCGCTCATTATACCTAGGGGCTTCTTTAACGAAGCTTATTTATCGGGCTTCATGCCCAACACATGTCACACTTCGCATGTACCTTTGTTCACCATTATATGCATCGATATGACTTAAGTTTTGGCCAAGCTGGGTTGCTGGCTCTGTGCTTACCCCTCGTTCCCGATTGTTCGACTAGGCGGTAAAGGAGCACCTCTGCGATTATTCTTGCCGGGTCAGCCGGATGTGTACCTCGGTGGGTGAAGCGAAAGCTAAGCGTTCTTAAGGGAATATTTGGTCGGTGAACTAAAGATGATTTCTCACTTGTTTATTTATCGCCCCGGATGCTTTTACGCTTTTTCGCTTGGTCCGGACATGCACTTTAGGGCATACCTCGAGAAAGGAACCCCTAACGAAACTATTCTCCTGGAAGATGTTTCTTACTAACCATGTAATATAACATAACTAGTTGGGAACTTATGCATTCAAGCACTAATGACCCCTAAATCGGTCTCCATGCATGCCCGGTTCTTACATAGCAGAGAGGGTATTCGGACACACTCCGGACTATCGGGTCCCGAGGTTGAAGCGAAAAGGTCCGCCATGACAAACGATCTACAATCCGGCTAGAAGGCATTTTACATGTCATCTTAAATTACATAGTCAATTTGGTGGGTATATTCCTCTTCAATACCATCAACAGGCTGTCTAGTTTACATCTGTTGGGAATATTAATGACCAACTCTACGGGCGTACACTAAGCTCACGAGGATCTCCTTCCCATCAGGCCCCACCGGTCCGACACAGGCCATGTTGTTTGGGTCAGCCATCGTGTACCATGTCTTCACCATGGCCCGAGCCTCCCTGGCGCCTTGGTGGCGGGGCGATATCTTCCATAATCGGAAATACCACGCGCTCCCTTAAGCCTCTCTACAAGCTCTCCAAGACCTTGGGCATGGAGGCAGATAGCCCGCAAGGCACAGGCGGCGCCTTTCATCACTGCCGAACTTCGTTCGATGCGGTTATAAACTTCGGGAAGAAGGTCACCCGTAGTGTAACACCCGGATGCAATTTTCCATATTAAGTAACTCAATTCTTGCCTTTTTAGGAATCGATATTTTATTTCCATTGTGGTTGGGTTTTATGCATTGTTTTGCATTGTGTTCATGTCGGGCATCTCATCTCATAGCATCATGTGCATTGCATCGACATTGTTTTCTTAAAGTTTGCATCCGTTCGTAGTTGCGCGTCCTCCTCGCCTCCTTGACCTTTCTCAGGCCAACCGTTCTTTTCTGTCCGACCATTTGACCCTCTCGGCATAGTGCACCGACCCCCCTCTTGGCGTGTTGAAAACTGCCCGAACCGAACCGGGCTGTCGTGACCGATGAGTCGGATCATCCCAAACATCTATAAAACATCTCCGTTTTCTTATTTAGACTCCCTATCTATTTATTTCTCGTCCGTCCGATTAAAATCGGAGGGACCAAATACCCGTATCTAAAAATCCTCTTGCTATATAAATAGACCCCAACCCTAGGATCTAGGGATCAAGTCCCATCCATCCCACGCCGCCGCCACTCCACCGAATCTCTCTCGAGATCCATCCCTCCTTGATTTCACACACCAGCCAACCAAATCCATCTCCTCCTCGATCCAGAGCTCGCGCCTCCGATCCAAATTCTTCTCGGCCTCCTCCCATGCAGCCTCCTCCCTCCTGCTCGTGCCGGGTTTGTCTCGAGTGCCACCCAAGCGGCAGCAGCCATCGGAGGCCAGGCCGCTCCTTTTCTCCGTCCGCAGCACTAGGGCCGAGCTCCATCTTCTACGCTGTGTCCGGCGAGAGGAGCTTGCTGCTCGAGCTCGAGCATGCAGCCCAGTCCCATGGCGCCCTCCGAGATCCTCCGTGCGTGCCTCCACTCGTCCTCATCGCCCTCCTTCATGGAGCATCACCGGACCAGCAGCTCCATCGCACACCCGCCCGACAAGAGACCGAGCCGGTGAGCCAAGCTTCTCCCTTGCCTTCTCCTTTTCCCGTGCTCCTTTATCCTCTTCCCTAGCTAACCTCCGCTCTCTCCATCCAGGATCCTCGTGGCCGCCCGACCCCTGCTGCCCAGCTGCTGCCGGAACCTCGCCTCCACCACGAGATCCGGCGGCCTCGCCGCCCTTGGTATTCGGCGGATCCCGACAAGGCCCGTCCACGCCTCCGGCGCACAAGTTCGAGCCGCCGCTGCTCTGTTTCTTCTCGGCGAGAGACCACGCCCGCTATCCTCTGTCTCGCCCTTTCGGTCCAGCCGTGCGTTGACCTCGGCGTCGGGCGCCTAGGCAGCAGACCTCAAGGCCCACCACAAGCCCAGCGGTCCAGCCAGCTCCATCGACTGGGCGAGGCCCATGGTGAGCCACCCCAGCGCCTCGTTTTTTCCCTTACATTGGTCGGTCGGTTTCGGCCCGATGCATGTTTTTTCCTACTGCGTATTTGTCTAATTATCCGGATTTCTTGTTTTCTGAGAAAAACCCTTAATGTTCATGCATCAATAATTAATTAACCATGCATCGTATTAAAACAAATTATATATGTAAGATGCTTAGTTTTCATCTAGTTTCATAAAATGCCACTTTCATTAATGTTAAAAATGTTTAACTTGTTGTTTATTTAACTTTGCTAATATGCCATGTTAAAATGCTTTAACTCATAACTAAATAACCGTAGCTCGGTTTTAATAAACTTCATATGTAAGCGGGGTGGAAAATGCCTAGTTTAACATGGTGCACTTTATTTTGCTGTTTAACAACATTAAAATTTGTGTTTAGGGCAGAACAGTACCGAATCTAAAATATTGCTCATGAGGATTTTCGGAATTGTTAATTGTTGTTCGGCCTCATTTAAATTTGCCTAAATAGTTAGTTTACTTTTGTTTCACCTCTTGCCATGTTTAACAACATTTAATATTGTTGTGTACCTAGCGAGATCAAACTAAATATGTCAATGTGGTGTTTTATCAATATGCAACCCGTTGCATATTGAGCTCCACTTAATTTGTAGTATTGTTTGTTGCACTTTGCCATGCCATGCCTTATTAAACCGGACATGCATCATACTTGATTGTGCATCATGCCATGTTTATGATTGTGTGTTTACTATGTTGTTTGTTTCTTTCTGGTGTTGCTTCTTGGTTCCGGTAATGTTGCGATTGTGAGGATTCGTTCGGCTACTTCCGTTCGTCTTCTTCATGGACTCGTTCTTCTTCCTTGCGGGATTTCAGGCAAGATGACCGTCACCTTGGATCTCATTACTATCATTGCTATGCTAGTTGCTTCGTTCTATCGCTATGCTACGTTACCTACCACTTGCTGCTCAAGCCTCCCAAATTGCCATGTCAGCCCCTAACCTTTTGCACCCTTCCTATGCAAACCATTGTTTGGCTATGTTACCGCTTTGCTCAGCCCCTCTTATAGCGTTGTTAGTTGCAGGTGAAGATGAAGTTTGTTCCTTGTTGGAACATGGAGATGTTGTTCCTTGTTGGAACATGTTTACTTGTTGGGATATCACAATATATCTTATTTAATTAATGCATCTATATACTTGGTAAAGGGTGGAAGGCTCGGCCTTATGCACAGTGTTTTGTTCCTCTTGCCGCCCTAGTTTCCGTCATATCGGTATTATGTTCCCGGTTTTGCGTCCCTAACGCGGTTGGGTGGTTTATGGGACCCCTTGACAGTTCGCTTTGAATAAGACTCCTCGGCAAGGCTCAACCTTGGTTTTACCATTTGCCTCACCACCACCTATACCCTTCCCTTGGGTCGGCCAACCCAAGGTCATCTTTATTTAGCCCCGGGCGGTGCTTCTCTAAGTGCTGGTTCGAACCGAAACGCTTCTTGAGAGCCCCTGAAGAAGCTGGAGGCTTGGTTTTACTCGTAGCCTGTCTCATCCGGTGTTGCCACGAGAGCGAGATATGTGCAGCTCCTATCGGGATTGTCGGCGCATCAGGCGGTCTTCTGGTCTTGTTTTATTCTTTGTCGAAATGTCTTGTGGCGGGATTCGAGACTGATCGGGTCTTCACAGGAGAAGGAATATCCTTCGTTGATCGCGAGCTTATCATGGGCTAAGTTGGGACACCCTGCGGGGTATAAACTTTCGAGAGCCGTGCCCTTGGTTATGTGGCAGATGGGAATTTGTTAATATCGGTTGTAGTAAACTTGAAGCAAACTCTTCTATAATACACCAACCGTGTATGCGTAACGTGAGTGTCTCTTTTAGGGGTTGATCGAGAGGAGAACACGGTTTCGGGTTATGTTTGGCGTAAGTAGGAGTTCAGGATCACTTCTTGATCATTACTAGTTGTGACCGTTCCTTTGTTTCTCTTCTCGCTCTCATTTGCGTATGTTAGCCACCATATATGCTTAGCGCTGCTGCAACCTCACCACTTTATCCCTTCCTTTCCTACTTAAGCTTTGCTAGTCTTGATACCCATGGTAATGGGATTCTTTGAGTCCTCGTGGCTCACAGTTACTACACCACCAGTTGCGGTACAGGTTGTGCGATGATCATGGCCTTGAGGCGATGTTTATTTGTGTTGGAGTTACGCATACGCTTCTTGATCGGGGATAGGTTCGGTCAGCAGCCTGGGCTAGCAGCGTGGATATTGTTTGAGTTTACTTTTATGTTTCATCCGTAGGCAGATGTTGATCTCTTGTATGATGATGTTGTATTAGTGTGGCATTGTATGCCTTTTGTATGTATCCCCATCTATTATGTAATGTTGATGTAATGATATCCACCTTGCAAAAGCGTTTCAATATCGGGTCTATCCTTGGTGGGACCGTCGAGTTCCTTTGGATAGAATTAGCATATTAGGCGTGACACGTAGAACCGGGCATTTCCTCTGCGGGGCGACACTGTGAGCATACCTCTGAGACATAACTCTGTTAGTCGACTTCCTCGCCGAACTCTTTTTCAAAAGTTAGTTCAAGCACTTACTAAAAATGTCGGCGTCGAAGCCGCGATTCTCCCTCACAGTCCGGCGGTGGGCATGAACATCCTTTAGTTCCTCGCCCAGCTGGGTGTTGGCATCTTGGAATTATTCTTCTCCTGCCTCACCTTCGTAAGCATGCTCTCTTGACCTTTAACTTGGCGCAAGAGTTGTTGCTTGTTCGGATCTACTCCGGCGCCATCTGCAATGTTATTGTCAGATCTGCACACACGCCGCACTTCACAACATACTTATCTTTCAAAGCATATATTACCAGAGGGGGTCTCCTTGGCCTCCCCTGCCGCGGCTAGTGTGGCCTCAAGTTGGGCTTTGCACTCTTCCAACTCCTGGGACAGTTGGGTATTCTTTTCTGTAAGATCATGCATAACAAATGATCCTTAAATCAGTTATTCTAACTATTTCAAGTCTCGGGGACTATTGACATATATAACCATCAAATTTTCTCACCCGTATGTCTTTCACATACTGCTCCGTGGCTCTAGATAGACCATTTTGGCGGCGCAGTGCATCTCCCAAATTGAGGCGTCCAATGCCTCTTGGGAGAAACAAGCGTTGCGAAGAACTGTCCGGCGGCGCCTGTGATTCATGGCACTCTCCATCTCAGAATTGGTGGCGGACAGTCTGTCTGCATCCTCTGTCGGAGGAGCATCCGACGCATGCCTCGTGTTCGCCTCTACTTCTGGACCTGGCTTTGGAGCCTGGCTGGTGGAGGCGCGATTGGCAATCTCTCCGGATATAGTCCGTGAGCCCTCTTTCCTAAAAAAGAAACGCAGGCGTTAATGCGCATTGTAAGAATAATACCTTGGAATAAGGCGGCGTGCCTTACTGCTGCGCCGGTGCCTCGGCCTGGACTGCGTGTCTCTTTAGCCTGCCCGCCCTCGCGGTCCCTTGTTGGCCAGTCGCTGCAGGCTCGGCATTCTGCCTCGAGATCCTCCCCTGCGAAACACCATTGGTATATGGTGATCAAAAATAAGCACGGATGGATCATCTTCAAAGTATTAGGACTTAGGTCTCGATTACTTGTGAGGCGGGGAGCAGTCCAGGATAATCGGCTGTAATAGCCACCAAGGCGTTGTCGATTCTCAGTTGGTAAAATACCCCATCGATCAGCTCCACAAATATGTCCGGATCCTCTTGGGAGGCGGATCGAGGACTATTCGGATCCTCGGGTTGTGGAGGAGGTTGTTTATATCCTTACGGCCGGCGCAATTCCTGCGTCGAAATCACAAGATAAGGTACTTGACTATGGGAATATGGAGCGGATGGGCAAAAGAAAGTGTCCGCTTACCCAGCTTGGAGGATTGTACATAGAAAATCCATACGAGAATGTGCGGAGAATTCCTCCTCTTCTCCCTTGTACAATGCGGACAAGATCTTCGTCAGAGCGGCAACCGATTCCGGCCCCTTGCGGCTGCAGCGGGTGGCATCATCCTCCCCATTGAAATTCCACATGGGGTGGCCTCTATACTGAAGCGGCTGCACCCCCCGCACAATGCATGTGGCCATGACCTCAATCATGGTCAGTCCGAAATGAGCTAACAGCCTTATCCAGCTCATCGGATAAAGAACTTCCTTGTCATTTTCCTTACGAGGGCTCCGTGGGCCTTGACTCAGGCGCTTCTTCAAGGGCATTATCAAACTCGGGAGGCCGATCCGAGCAGGATCGGCGAGAGGACATCTTCTATAAAACCATTACGAAGGCCGGTCTTGGACGCCTTCTTTAGGGTTCCCGATAGATATCCGGTCGGCGATCGCCATACTCAGCTCCGCCCACTTGATATATTGACCCCTTACGAGAGCGGGGCACAAGGCAGGACAACTTCTTCCACAGCGTGAAATGAGCCTCGATGCCCAAAACAGCTCGCAAAGGGCTATGAAGCCCGCAATATGCAATATGGAGGCGGCGTAAGGTTGTGCGGTGGAGGCCGTAGAACTCGAGGCCCCGGAAAGCGGATGAATTGGAAATCTGAGCCCTCTTATCAAATAAGGGACAAGGCATACCGCTCTCCTTTGGAGGGATTGGGGCGCTCTCCGCTTGCTCTCCACCATTATAGGTGGCAAGCCAGCTCGGCCCCAGGACCATGTAGGCTGGGGAGAAACCCCTTGGCTTGGGCGTCACTAGCTCATTGTGCGGGGCGAGACATCTCTCCCAATCTCGGGCTGAGGGCTGGGAGGGCGAAGGAGGAGCTGCCTCGGCATCCATGATGGAATGGATCTCTATCGGATGCGCTCCGATGAATGCTCATGAAGGGAAGATGGTGTGATTTGGATCTAAATCCTCGTCTCTTTAAAAGGCAGCTCATTTACATAGCTAGGGGTAAATGTAAAAACACCACGACTTTTCGCATTAAATCGACACGTGGAAGATGGCCATTATTAGGCGTGGGAGCCAAGGGCGCAATATTCATGAGAAGCGGACACTATTTACAGGTACCACGAATTTGGAGAAGAACCCACCTTGCAATGCCAAAGACAATATCGCGTCGGACTCGCCGTCATTGAAGCCTGGTTGGGAGACTCTTGAGGAGTCTGGATTAGGGGTGTCGGATAGCGAACTATAACCTTGGCTGGACTCTGGACTATGAAGATACAAGATTGAAGACTTCGTCCCGTGTCCGGATGGGACTTTCTTTGGCGTGGAAGGCAAGCTTGGCGTCTGAGATATGTAGATCTCCTCCGTTGTAACCGACTACTGTGTAACCCTAGCCCTCTCCGGTGTCCATATAAACCGGAGGGTTTTAGTCCGTGGGGCGAACAACAATCATACTATAGGCTAGCTTCTAGGGTTTAGCCTCTACGATCTCGTGGTAGATCTACTCTTGTACTACCCATATCATCAATATTAATCAAGCGGGAGTAGGGTTTTACCTCCATCGAGAGGGCCGAACACAGGTAAAACATCGTATCCCTTGTCTCCTGTTACCATCCGCCTAGACGCACAGTTCGGGACCCCCTACCCGAGATCCGCCGGTTTTGACACCGATAGTGGTGACCCGTTCTGGAAGAAGAAACCACAGGATAAACCGGCCAAGACACCTTGCCCCAAGACCAAGGTTATTAAAAAACCTGCCAAGAAGAGGACCACTGAGTCTTCTAAACCAAATGCTGCTGCTGATCTGGATAATCCGGACTCAGAGGTAGAACTTGACCCCCTTGGTTCTTTTTTCATACACCTCATTGACAATGACTATTATCAGGATGACGCTGAAGGCAGCCAAGCTGATGATGTAGAGGTAATTATTCTTTCCTCCGGTTCAGATCCTGTGCCAATACAGAAAATCCGTCGAGCAAACCGGAAAGTAAAATTTTCTCACCCCCTTGCTCACTTGGACCCAAACTTTCTTTTGAAGACGCAGCAACACGAAGCTCGCCGCACAACCCGGCACAGCGGCCACGTAGTTACCTCCGCCGATTTACCGAACACTCCAGTCCGGAAACGCCGATCAGAGGTCTCTTATATTCCTGACACTTCTTGCCCCAAGGTGGGTTGTTTCCGACAGCCTCTTAATCTGTGTGATTCAAATTATCAGGGCACACCTCACTCATCCTCTGGCGAGTCAACGGCCACACAACTTCCACCCCTCAAGACAGTTCCTAGGTGAGTTATGTTTTGATTTTATCCTTACTATATTATATCTGTCCGATTTATTGATCTTCATGTTTGTTTGCAGCCCAAGCCTAGACCCAGCAAGAAGGCCCGGTTAAATAAACCGTCTGATGACAATGTCACTATTGAACCGGAAAAGACTCCAGATCCAGTAGAGACAAATATTGACGCTATGCTTGATGATCCGCCACCTCAAGACCATGACTTTTTAGCTGAACAAGTAGAAGTTGACACCACAGGCCATGCTAATACTCCGACAAGCCCGGCCCGAACTGATGATAAACCGGCAAGTCCAGCTAAGGCTGCTGACAAACCGTCAACTCCAGTGAAGGTTGTTGATGACAAAGAAGATGACATTATGATTACTGGCTTCGGCCACACCGCTCCTGGCAATCCTGTTGCTTTATCGAAGCATAGTGCCAAGGACGAGCTTTCTGCTATGGGCAAAGGCAAATGGAACATAGATTTGCCAAGCTATGCCCACCTCAACGCCCAAGACATCCATTCTGGTGTTTTAAACCGTATGTACACAAGCGCGACTTGAAGCGGCTTAGTGAATCTGATGAAGGAGGCGATATGAGGTAAGCTGCATAACCACTTCTCTCTTATGTCCAATTCAAATATCAACTCGGTAGCCCCAAGTGCGGTTTATGATATCCATCTAAACCGGGACTTTATAATATCTCAACTTTGCATACTTAGCCTCCGAGGGACGGGTTATCTTTTAAGATGAACTGGTATTTTAAATGTAATATTGTAACTTTCGCGGTATAGTCCCCAAGGGCGGTTTAACTACGAAGATGAACCGGGACTTTAGAGTAATAACTTTGTCACTTTCATATGTGTCGCCCCCAAGGGCTGGTTTATCTTGTCAAGCTAAACCTGGACTTTAGAAGAATACCCATAATGGTACTTTGAGCAAACATACATTAGCCGCCAAGTGCCAAGAATAATACTTGTATTGTACTTGGGACTTTGTAAAAATTTGTGATAATGAGCAAATAGGCATTAGCCCCCAAGTATCAAGTGTATAACTTGTTATGTGCTTGGTACTTCAAATATGTGCCATCAACTCATAATATGCCTTTCTCTTATAGGCTGAACTGAGCAAAAAGGAAGCCCAATTCGTTGATCTTCAAGAGAACATCAAGTCCCAGCAAGCAGAAACCTCCAAAGCCAAGGATGAACTGACCAATGCCTTAGCCACCATGGGAAAGCTGAAGGAGGGTTTCAACAAGGAATGGGCAGATTGGGACATAGAAAAATCCGCATTGCAAAAAAGAGCCGAGGACGCAGAAGCAGCTCTTAAACCGGTGGTAGATGAGCTGACTAGCGTGAAGCGGCAAATACATGCCATGGCTGCTGATGTGCTTGGTAAATATCCTTGCTTTAAATTTTTCAACATATCATCCCATACAGTGCCGGTTTACTAATGTTCACAATGATGCAGGAACTCGCATTAGTCATCTGGGTTCTGACATACAGAAGAAGTTGAAGGCTGCCTATACCCTTATAGAGCAGTTATATACCGGCGCGCAACGGGTCATATACACTGCTTCTCATAACAAGCCGCCCCCAACCTTGATCAAAGAAACTTTAGGAAGGTTGTCAATGTTGCCTGCCCGGGTTGAAGAATTGAGAAGATCTGCTGCAAGGGCAGGTGCTCTAACTGTGCTAACCCGGGCTAAAGCATGGGTGCCTGATCTTGATCCGGTGGATGTGGGTAAGGGCTTTCCGAGCTTAAGAGGACAGATCAGGGTTTGACAATGATGCTCTCCGAGTCATAACCAGGGAGATGCGTCCACTGGCCTGCCAATTGGCTGAAGAAGCTGACCTTTCATACTATCAGGCGAGTTATGACGCCAACAACAAACGGGTTGCTGCACCAATTATTGAAGCTCAAAATCTCATCCCGCCAATCCGTAAGCACACCTATGCCCCTGACATTGAACCGTCCACCCTTATAAGCGACGAAGCTATATTCCAAGCCCTAACTGGGATCGATTGGGCAACCATTGATTTCCAGCCACTGGGTAGAGATGAGGAGGATGAACCGGCGCAAGATGATCCGCAGCCGTCAGGTCAGCCTGGTGACGAGTCATGATTCGGAGGCCGGTTTAGCCTTTTGCGTACCGCAACACTTGCCGAAAAACAGTTATCCTTTTGGGCATGAAAGCGCCTTGTAATAGGCTAGTTCAAACACTTGGTCTTCTATGCCATTGTGCATATTTATCTTGCTTGACATCGTTAATTCGCCATGCTTAAGATATATGATGTTCATAATCCGTAGCTGCTCCTGCATACAAGAAGTTGAAACTGTCTTGGCGGTTTACCGTCGGACGGGTCATGATGCCCAAATACCTCGCCAGGGTTTATAACCAAGACTGTAAAAAGATAATCAAATATGAAAATAAATGATACATGTGACATTGAATCACATTGTTGGTTGACCAACTTTTGTAGTAAGGGCGATAACCCTAATCATGAGTACTGATAACTCCTTCCATATTGTGCCGGTTTACGATAAAACCCTATCGGGTTGTGATAAACACCGGATTATCCATATATAACACTGGCGACTTATAGTCGAAACCAGACCGGGTTAATAAGCGCTGAATTATAACTGATCATGTACTGACAACTCGTAGTTGAAAGCCAAGCCGGGTCAACAAACACCGGTTTATCAGAAAATATTATAAATCTCATCCAAGGAAAAAGAACTTGGCAAATAAATGCATAAAAGGAACATGCGAGGCTTTTCATGGGTTGCCAGGCCCCAAATCGAGGCTTTTCATGGGCTGCCAGGCCACTGAGTTAAACCATTTTACAAAGCCTTTTAAGATGGACCTCAATCTTTAACCAATCGTTGTTTTAACTTTGATAAGTTCAGGGTCTATGAGATTGACTTGTCAAAAGTTCAGCGGGTCATACCAGTTTACACGGATGGGTAACAATTAAAAGGCAGGATAACCCGGGGTTTTAGGTGAATACACCTGGCTTCAAAACCGTGGCTTGATAGCCTATTACAAGTGTAGATTCTTTGTTCACTGCGAAGCAAATAAACCCCAAGCAATATTTTGAGTTGTGCACTGCGGGTGCCTATGTTTGAGTTGCTTTTGCAACACTCTCTTTAGCCCTAAGTAATTTTCTTTTGGCCTTGAGCGATCAAGAGGTGTAGCTATGGTTGAATCGACCAAGCCCCAAGTGATTTTCCTTGTGGCCTTGCGCCGATCGGGCGTAGCTATGGTTTGAATCTGACCAAGCCCCAAGTCATTTTATGTATGGCTTTATAAGCTGAATCAAGGGGTATTTAGCACATCTCCAAACATCATGGTGAAGTATTTAGCACATGTCGCATCATCCACATCCAGCATCTCCATTGCCATCTCATAGCTTTCATCCCATGACTCGGGGGATAAATCGGCAGTGTAATTCGACACCTTGCGCGGCCCCTGAAATCCTTGGGCAGTCGTACATTGCGTAGCGCTGGGACGAGACACGGCACCCCCAAAGAACTGGAGGTAACCCCTGGTTCCACCGAAGTTGTTGGACGAACCGGAGTAAGTTGGCAGGCTTCATGCTGCGCTGCTAACTCGGCCTCTCGATGTGCCCTAGCACGATCCACCATATCTTAAGCATCACCACCGCCACCCGCGGAGTTATAGCCATGAGGCGGATTACGATTCGCGCCTTTGCTCGACATGGCGGTTCATCCATCGCACTGCTGTAACTCCGGCTTGGGCGGAGTGGAATGAATCCTCTCTGGCTGTAGGAATAAGCACATTGTTGAGTCAAGGCTGCGAAGGAGCCCTCTAGCCCATCGTGTCTCGACCGCTCTTTGGGGACTCGCCTTGATCGGAGAGCTGCCAATCGCGAAGCGATGGCAACAATGTTATCAACGGGTTAGAGTAATGACCGGTGGTGTTGGGGCGTCTTGTGGCAGGACATTGTTACGGCGAGGCGGATCCGTCGGTGTGGTGAACCGGCGCCCCGTTCAGTGCCTCCGCCCGGTTTACCTTTGGCTGATTCTTTGGTTCCTGCTCTGGTGTGTTAAAGAGATTTCTTGCCTCATAAACCGGAGGTAGGTGAGACCGGTACCTTCTCCTCATGACATTATTTGACGCGCTCTGATCTAACATAAGCCGGTAAGCCTGTGCATCCAACTCGGCTCGTTCTGCAGCCATCCTGGTATCCTCAGCTGCCAGGTCTGCCTTGGCTTGAGTTATCTGATCTTTCACCTTCGCGATTTCCGCATTATGCTCCTCTTGATTCGCCGGGTTAACTTCCGCCATCAGCATTTCCAAAGCTTCAAATAAGTCAGATAAAACCTGAGTCGGCGGTCGCACAGGGCCTCTTGCCCCGGCTGCTATTGCCGCTACTGATCCGGAAACCATCGTCGCTGTGGTTGAAGAGTGGTGAGCTGGCTGTGTACTGGCCATGAAGATCGCAACCCGGTTTGGCGGATCGAAGGGGTCCGGAATACTGTCGCCATCGGAACAGCCCCCAATCCAGCCATCTTGCAACTGGTACAATGACTCGGTCTCTCCGGTCGATGACTCGTCATCAGAGTAAACGACAGTCTCACCACCAGATGCCGATCTAACCTCGATTCCACTCCGTGGATGACTCCTCTGAACGCGCTTCATGGCGAGGCTGAACCGGGCGGGTCTACGCACTGCTGAGCCGTTTCAGCGATGTAGTGCAGATGTCTGTCTTAGGGCTCGGTTTGCCGATCTTGCCAATGAAAACGTGAATGCCGCCGAAGGGGACTCGGTACCCATACTCAATTGAGCCGGCCTCGGGGCCCCAGCCTGCGTCGTCGATGTAAAGCTTCCTGCAACGACTCTTAGTCATCCGGCCCACAGCGTATTCCTTGAGCCCTTCAAAGCTGCCCTCTAAGAACTCAAAGCCATCGTGCGATAGCCCCACGGTGGGCACCAACTGTCATGGTTTTGTCACGGCAGATGTCCTAGGGAAAGGACTTAGTCGTGGAGCCATCGCGATGGGTTAGCTTAAAGGGGTTAAAGCAGACAAAGGACGCAAGAAGTTTATACTAGTTTGGCCCCTTGCGGTGAAGGTAAAGGCCTAATCCAGTTGGTGTGGAATTGCTAGGGTTTCGATGACCAGGGAGCGAATCCGCTATGCCTGGCTCTCGAATTGTTGATTGTTGTCCCGAAACCGCCACCGGATCGCCCCTTATATACATGGGTTGACGCCCGTTGGTTTACAGAATCCCGAGCCGGCTCATAAACGTGTCCGGCCCGGTCTCTACTCTTCCTATCTTACAATACAAGTTTACATATCAATGTCGGTTTATGTCTCTGGGCCTTAATCACCTTTGGGCCCTGGGCCTTCGTAAAGCGCCACAATCCTTGTCTTCATGGGCTTCAAATATAATAACTCTTTATGGGGATAACCCAGCCTCTCTGGCGGTTTATACCCAGCAGTAATATCTAGCTGGATGTCTATCTAAGTGGGAGTTCTTAAATAATATGCTTAATTCAACAATTTATCATGAACTTAGTCTGATAGTATTTGCATATATATGTTGTAGATCAATAGCTCGCGTATAGCTCCCTGTTTTATTTTGATATGTTCCTAGAAAACTAACTTGAAGATGATAATAGCAATGATCGGACTGGATCCGTGATCGAGGATTATCCTCATTGCTGCCTGGAAGAATTATGTCCTTGATGCTCCGCTAGGTGGTAGACCTATTGCAGGAGCGAGATCGAACGTTATGAGCGTTTGACAAGCTTGGTATGATGACTACTTGATAGTTTAGTGCACGTGCTTCGGACTTAGAACCGGGACTTCAAAAACGTTTTGAGCATACGGAGCATATGAGATGTTCAAGAGCTGAAATTGGTATTTCAGACTCATGCCGATGTCGAGAGGTATGAGACTTCGACAAGTACTTTGCCTACAAGATGGAGGAGAATAGCTCATCTAGTGAGCATGTGCTCGAGAATGTGCAGGTACTACAATCGCTTGAATCAAGTGGGAGTTAATCTTCGGATAAGAAGTGGGAGTTAATCTTCGGATAAGATAGTAATTATGAGTTCTCTAGTCGGTATCACCAAGTTACTAGAACTTCGTGATGAACTATAATATGCAAGGGATGGCGAAAATGATTCACAAGCTCTTCGTGATGCTGAAATCAGCGAAGGTAGAAATCAAGAAATAGCATCAAGTGTTGATGGTTAACAAGACCACTAGTTTCAACAAAGAGGGCAAGGAAAGATAGGGAACTTCAAGAAGAATGGAAAGCAAGTTTCCACTCCTATGAAGAAGCCCAAAGCTGGACCTAAGCACAGGCGGAGTGCTTCTCTTGCAAAGGAATAGTCCTTTGAAATGGAACTGCCCCAAATGCTTGGCGGATAAGAAGGATAGCAAAGTGAACAAAGGTATATTTGATATACATGTTATTGATGTACACTTTACTAATGTTCATAGTAACCCCTGGGTATTTGATACCGGTTCAGTTGCTAGGATTAGTAACTGAAAACAGGAGTTGCAAAATGAATAGAGACTAGTTAAGGGCAAGGTGATGATGTGTGTTGGAAGTGATTCCAAGGTTGATAAGATCACCATCGCACACTCCCTATACCTTCGGGATTGTGTTGAACCTAAATAAATGTTATTTGGTGTTTGCGTTAAGCATAAATATGATTCAATCATGTTCATTGCAATACGGTTATTCATTTAAGTCAGAGAATAATTGGTGTTCTATTTACATGAATAAAACCTTCTATGGTCATACACCCAATGTGAATGGTTTATTGAATCTCCATCATAATGATACACATATTCATAATATTGATGTCAAAAGATGCAAAATTGATAATGATAGTGCAACATATTTGTGGCACTGCCGTTTAGGTCATATTGGTGTAAAGCGCATGAAGAAACTCCATGCGGATGGACTTTTGGAATCACTTCATTATGAATCATTTGATGTTTGCAAACCATGCCTCATGGGCAAGATGACTAAGACTACATTCTCGGAACAATGGGCGAGCCAGCGAGTTATTGGAAATAATACATACCGATGTATGCGGTCCGATGAGCGTTGAGGCTCGCGGCGGGTATCGTTATTTTCTAACCTTCACAGGTGATTTAAGCAGATATGGGTATATCTACTTAATGAAACATTAGTTTGAAACATTTGAAAAGTTCATAGAATTTCAGAGTGGAGTGGAGAATCATCGTAACAAGAAAATAAAGTTCCTATGATCTGATCGCGGGCGAATATTTGAGTTATGATTTTGGCCTTCATTTAAAACAATGTGGAGTAGTTTCACAACTCACGCCACCTGGAACACCATAGCATAATGGTGTGTCCGAATGTCGTAACCGTACTTTATTAGATAAGGTGCGGTCTATGATGTCTCTTACCGATTTACCACTATCGTTTTGGGGTTATGCATTAGAGACAGCTGCATTCACGTTAAATAGGGCACTGTCTAAATCCGTTGAGATGACACTGTATGAACTGTGGTTTAGCAAGAAACCTAAGCTGTCGTTTCTTAAAGTTTGTTGTTGTGATGTGCTTATGTGAAAAAGCTCCAGCTTGATAAGCTCGAACCCAAATTGGAGAAGTGTGTCTTCATAGGATACCCAAAAGAAACTGTTGGGTACACCTTCTATCACAAATCCGAAGGCAAGATCTTTGTTGCTAATAATAGATCCTTTCTAGAGAAGGAGTTTCTCTCGAAAGAAGTGAGTGGAAGGAAAGTAGAACTTGATGAGGTAATTGTACCTTTTCTCGAATTGGAAAGTAACTCATCACAGAAAACTGTTCCCATGATGCCTACACCAAATAGCGAGGAAGCAAATGATAATGATCATGAAACTTCGGATCTAGTTACTACTGAACCTCGTAGGTCAACCAGAGCACGTTCCGCACGAGTGATGCGGTAATCCTGTTACGGAAGTCATGTTACTAGGCCATGATGAACCAACGAACTATGAGGAAGTGATGATGAGCCCAGATTCCGCAAAATGGCTTGAGGCTAATAAATCGAGATAGGATCCATGTATCAGAACAAAGCATGCACTTTGGTTGACTTGCCCGATTATTGGCAAGCCATAAAGAATAAATAGATCTTCAAGAGGAAGGCGAGCGGCTGATAGTAGTGTTACTATCTACAAAGCTAGACTTGTCGAAAAGGTTTTGACAAGTTCAAGGTGTTGACTACGATGAGATTTTCTCACTCGTAGTGATGCTTAAGTTTGTCCGAATCATGTTAGCAATTGCCACATTTTATGAAATCTGGCAAATGGATGTCAAAACTACATTCCTTAATGGATTTCTTAAAGAAGAGTTGTATATGATGCAACCAGAAGGTTTTGTCGATCCTAAGGGTGCTAACAACGTGTGCAAACCCCAGCGATCCATCCATGGATGGTGCAAGTATCTCGGAGTTGGAATATATGCTTTGATAAGGTGATCAAAGCATATGGTTTTATATAGACTTGCAGTGAATCCTATATTTACAAGAAAGTGAGTGGGAGCACTACAGCCTTTTTGATAAGTATATGTGAATGACATAGTGTTGATCGGAAATGATGTAGAATTTCCTGGAAAGCGTAAAGGAGTGTTTGAAAGGAGTTTTTCAAAGAAAGACCTCGGTGAAGGTTCTTCATATTGGGCATCAAGATCTATAGATATAAATCAAGAGGCTTGATAAGACTTTTGATGAGTACATACCTTGATAAAATTTTGAAGGAGTTCAAAATGGATCAGTCAAAGAAGGAGTTCTTGCCTGAGTTGTAAGGTATGAAGTTGAGTAAGACTCAAAAACCCGACCATGGCAGAAGATAGAGAGAGAATGAAAGTCATTCCCTATGCCTCAGCCATAGGTTCTATAAAGTATACCATGTTGTATACCAGACCTATTGTGTACCTTGCCATGAGTTTGGCGAAGGGGCACAATAGTGATCCAGGAGTAGATCACTGGACAACGGTCAAAATTATCCTTAGAGGACTAAGGAAATATTTCTCGGTTATGGAGGTGATAAAGAGTTCATCGTAAAGAGTTACATCAATGCAAGCTTTAACACCGATTTGGATGACTCTGAGTCTCAATCTGGATACATATTGAAAGTGGGAGAAATTAGCTAGAGTAGCTCCATGCAGAGCATTGTAGACATAGAAATCTGCAAAATACATACGGATCTGAATGTGGTAGACCCGTTGACTAAACTTCTCTCATAAGCAAAACATGATCACACCTTAGTACTCTTTGGGTGTTTAATCACATGGCGATGTGAACTAGATTATTGACTCTAGTAAACCCTTTGGGTGTTGGTCACATGGCGATGTGAACTATGGGTGTTAATCACATGGTGATGTGAACTATTGGTGTTAAATCACATGGCGATGTGAACTAGATTATTGACTCTAGTGTAAATGGGAGACTGAAGGAAATATGCCCTAGAGGCAATAATAAAGTTGATATTGTTGGGGAACGTAGTAATTTCAAAAAATTCCTCGCACACAAGATCATGGTGATGCATAGCAACAAGAGGGAGAGTGTGTCGCGTACCCTCGTAGACCCGAAAGCGAGCGTTAACTGCTTAGCGGTTGATGTAGTCGTCGTCTTCACGATCCGACCGATCAAGTACGAGCGTCGGCACCTCCGAGTTCAGCACCGTTCAACTCGATGGCGTCCCTCGAACTTGATCCAGCCGAGCTTTGAGGAGAGTTCCGTCGACATGATGGCATTGTGACTATGATGATGTTCTACCGGCGCGGGGCTTCGCCTAAGCACCGCTTCTGATATGACGAGGTGGATTATGGTGGAGGGCACCGCTGCAGCTAAGAGATCAAGGGATCAATTGTTGTGTCTCTAGGGGTGCCTCCTCCCGTATATAAAGTGGTGGAGGAGGAGGGCCGGCCACCTTGGCGCGCCCATGAGAGTCCTACTCCCACGGAGTAGGACTCCCCCATTCCATGTTAGAGTAGGAGAGGAGAGGGAAGGAGAGAGGGGGAAAGGAAAGGCGCCCCCCCCTCCTGTCAGTCGGACTTGGGGGAGGCGCGCGGCTGCCCTTAGCCACCTCTCCTCTTCAACCACTTGGGCCCATGAGGCCCAATAACCTCCGGGGTTCAGTAACCCCCGTACTCGGTATATATTCGATAACCCGGAACCATTCCGGTGTCCGAATATAGTCGTCCAATATATCAATCTTCATGTCTCGACCATTTCAAGACTCCTCATCATGTTCGTGATCACATCCGGGACTCCGAACTACCTTCGGTACATCAAAACACATAATCTCATAATATAACCGTCATTGAACTTTAAGCTTGCGGACCCTACGGGTTCGAGAACTATGTAGACATGACCGAGACACGTCTCCGGTCAATAACCAATAAGCGGAACCTGGATGCTCATATTGGCTCCCACATATTCTCTGAAGATCTTTATCGGTCGAACCGCATAACAACATCGTTGTTCCCTTTGTCATTGGTATGTTACTTGCGAGATTGATCGTCGGTATCTCAATACCTAGTTCAATCTACGTTACCGGCAAGTCTCTTTACTCATTCCGTAATACATCATCCATAACTAAATCATTAGTTGCAATGCTTACAAGGCTTATAATGATGTGCATTACCGAGTGGGCGGAGATACCTCTTCGACAATCGAGTGAAAAATCCTAATCTCAAAATACACCAACCCAACAAGTACCTTCGGAGACACACTGTAAACACCTTTATAATCACCCAGTTACATTGTGACATTTGGTAGCACAGTGTTCCTCCGATGGCAGGAGTTGCATAATCTCATAGTCATAGGAACATGTATAAGTCATGAAGAAAGCAATAGCAACATACTAAATGATCAAGTGCTAGGCTAACGGAATGGGTCAAGTCAATCAAATCATTCTCCTAATGATGTGATCCCGTTAATCAAATGACAACTCATGTCTATGGTTAGGAAACATAACCATCTTTGATTAACGAGCTAGTCAAGTAGAGGCATACTAGTGACACTCTGTTTGTCTATGTATTCACACATGTATTATGTTTCCGGTTAATACAATTCTGGCATGAATAATAAACATTTATCATGATATAAGGAAATAAATAATAACTTTATTATTGCCTCTAGGGCATATTTCCTTCAGTTATTTTATATTTCCTTATATCATGATAAATGTTTATTATTCATGCTAGAAATCTATTAACGAAACGAAACGTGTGGATACATAGACAAACGTCGTGTCAATAGTTATATCTACTGAGATTGATGAATGATAATGAATGATGGACAAGACCCATCCGTTAACAACATGATGATCGTTCAGATTTCTTGCTATTGCTTTCTTTCATATATATTCCTTTGACTATGAGATTATGCAACTCCAACTGAAGGAATACAATGTGTGCTATCAAGCGTCACAATGTCTGGGTGATTATAAAGATGCTCTGGTATCTCGGGTGTTTGTTGGGTTGGCATAGATCGAATTAGGATTTATCACTCCAGTATCGGAGAGGTATCTCTAGGCCCTCGATAATGCATCATGATAAGCCTTAGCGATGTGACTAATGAGTTAGTTGCGGGATGATGCACTACGACGCAGTAAAGAGACTTGCGATGCAGATGAACTAGTATGACTGGCGATGAATCTGGGCAAGTAACCGATGACAAAGCGAATGGCGTATGTTGTCATTGCGATTTGACCGTAAAGATCTTCGTATGAGAACAATATGGACATCCGGTTTTCGATGATTATTGATTGGAGATGTGTCTCGGTCATGTCTATAGTTCTCGAACATGTAAAGTCTGCGCAATGTTCGATGACGATTTGTAATATGAGTTTTGTGTTTTGGTGACCGGTGTCGAGTCGGATGAGATCACGGACATGACGAGAGTCTCAAAATGGTCGAGAGGTTAAGATTCATATATAGGACAATAGTATTCGGACACGGAAGTGTTCTGGGGAACAGGCTCGTGTCGGGTCCTTTGGAAGGGTTCGGGCAACCCCGGCAAGCTATATGGGCCTAATGGGCCAAGAGGAGAAACACACTAGCCACAAAGGGGCTGGTCGCCCCATGGGCTGGCCAAATTGGAGAAGGAAAGGGGAAGAAGGGAAGGAAAAAGGGAATAGGATTCCCCCTTCCCCCTCTTCCCTTCCTACTCTGAATAGGAATAGGAAAGGGTGGAGGCCGAATTGGGAGGACCCCAAAGTAGGATTCCTCCTACTTGGGGTGCCCCTTAGCTGCCTCTCCTCCCCTCCAACCTATATATATGAATGGGGGCACTGCTAGAACACACAACAAACATTGTTAGCCGTGTGCGACGCCCCCCTCCACAGTTTGCACCTCCAGTCATATTCATGTAGTGCTTAGGCGAAGCCCTGCGCGGATACTTCACCATCACCGTCACCATGCCATCGTGCTGACGAAACTCTCCCTCGACACTTTGCTGGATCAAAAGTTTGAGGGACGTCATCGAGCTGAACGTGTGTAGAACTCTGAGGTGCCGTACGTTCGGTGCTTGATCGGTCGTAACGAGAAGAAGTTTGACTACATCAACCGCGTTGTTAAACGCTTCCGCTTTCGGTCTATGAGAGTACGTGGACAAACTCTTCCCCTCCTGTTGTTATGCATCTCCTAGATAGATCTTGCGTGAGCATAGGAAATTTTTGAAATTGCATGCTATGTTTCCGAAAACCAGTGGCTCGAGCCGTTGTCACCGCCTGTGGAGGCCGTGGCGGGCCTTCTCACTGTGATCCTCCCGCCTCGGCAAAACCGGTCAAGATCTGAATGGTGGCCCTCCACTCATCCATCTGGTCGGCCGCCGGTGAAAATCTCAACAGGAGTTGGGCCCGCACCATGGCCTCTGAAGTGGTGCTTGGCATGGATGACGATGCAGATCGTGACATCGCCTGGCTTCTGACGGTGCCAGTAGTGGCAGCGTCGTGCTCTCATCACCGTGAGCCAGTCACCAGGGTGGCGTGATGACAAGGTGGATGTGCTTGGGGGTCGACGGCCCCGTTCGGCGCAGAGGCTCGGCCGGCTCATCCCGGGGGTGGCGCGTGCTCTATAGCCGCACCCGCAGCGTGGGTGGCGGAGGTTGCGGTTCACCCAGGCGGCGCCATCGCTATGGCTCGTCGCCGGTGGGGTGGAGAGTTGGAGACGGAATAATCTCTCCACCCGCACCTTGTGGAGCGTGACCGCTGGGATGTTGTTGGCGATGTCCTTCTCCGGTGCGTCCTGCTCCTGTTTCGGCCGCAGGGGGAGTGGCGACGACACCGTTCGCGCCGACCACATCCCCCATGGCGTCCATGTTCCCATGCGCCTCCGTAGCCCCCACGGCATCAGCGGTCGCGTGCGAAGGGGCCTTCGAGGTGGACGGGTGATCCATGGCGCCGGGCTTTTTCTTGGGCACCATGGATGATGAAGCCGTTGATGTAAAAGCAGCGATGAAGATGGCCTTGCTTACACTCTCGGGTTACGCTGGCGCTTCCCCTACAGCGTGCCAAAGATGTCGTGGGAAAACACGACCACCTATGGGGCCATCAGCCCCTTGTGGTTCGGCAGGGGGAAGAGCACATTGCACAAAGAGTAGAGGGCGTAGAGCAGCACAACAGCGATTACACAGGCAGATTTTACCCAGGTTTGGGCCGCCATAAGGCGTAAAACCCTACTCCTGCTTTGGTGGATTGATGTATGGACGTGGTGGAGACGCAGTGCTCTTGCCCGGCAAGGTCGCCTCGGGACAAGAGCAGCTACGTGTGTATGAGTGTTCAAAGGCCCGAATCCTCACTAAGGTTGCCAAGGCCCTCCTTTCTAGGTCAAGGGGTCACCACAATGGCAAATCAGTTATTGCATATTGATTAGATAGCAAGTAGTGCTATCATACCTAACTTTGCAGACAGGAAAAAGTGCATTAAATGCACCACTTAGTGTCACATCGTAGCGTAGCCTGCCGCGCCGTTCAGCCACCTTCTCTCCTGCTTGCGTGACACGTCCATAGACGGGTGTCATTTGGAGGTTATTTCCGAAAATGGCTGCCACGTGCCAAATAACAGCCACTTAGTCACTTGGGGGTTCGACACTGCACCGATCAGTGACTTGCGTTTCTGTGAGGTGGAGCGGTGGAGCCTTGGCGGGGTAATCCGCCCTCAGTGTACCCGGCGAGCTTGCCGGGACAGTCTTGAGACATGTCTTCGGGGCAACCTCGACCTTGCCAGGCTCGCCTGCCCGGCAAGGGAGGTTTTCCCTTAGTGATATCTTGCTCCTTTAGCTTGACTTGGTCTTCTTGATCCGTCCTTTGATTTCTCAAAGGGCTATCTATTCTGCTTGGTCTGGCCTTGGATGTTGCAACTGAACGAAATATGCCCTAGAGGCAATAATAAAGTTGTTATTTATATTTCCTTATATCATGATAAATGTTTATTATTCATGCTAGAATTGTATTAACCGGAAACTTAGTACATGTGTGAATACATAGACAAAACTAAGTGTCCCTAGTATGCCTCTACTTGACTAGCTCGTTAATCAAAGATGATTAAGTTTCCTAACCATAGACATGTGTTGTCATTTGATGAACAGGATCACATCATTAGAGAATGATGTGATGGACAAGACCCATCTGTTAGCTTAGCATAAATGATCGTTTAGTTTTATTGCTATTGGTTTCATCATGACTTATACATGTTCCTCTGTCTATGAGATTGTGCAACTCCCGGATACCGGAGGAACACTTAGTGTGCTATCAAATGTCACAATGTAACTGGGTGATTATAAAGATGCTCTACAGGTGTCTCCGATGGTGTTTGTTGACACTACAAAAAAAGACACATCCGTAACATTTTGGGCCGAACGAATTTTTTTCTGTCATACATAACACTTCTATGACGATAATTGTGACAAAACCCGGTATCATCATAGATGTGGTGGGCTCCTACTTCTATGACAAAAATCATGACAGAAAATGGGCTTTTCGTCACAGGCAGGCGGAAGCGCAGCTGCATGACATTCTTTGGGCCGTCCATGGCGGAAAAAACCGTGGTAGAAGCGAGGCGAGGAAAATTTCAGGGAGTTGTCGGATTCACGGTGGGAGGTCGGGGCGGCGATCGCGCGTTCTCTCGTGCGTCTGTGGCGTGTGTGCGGCGTTGACTCTAAGTGAACCCGGCGGCGTTGGGCTCTAGCGAACCCGGCGATTGCCTGCGAGCTCGCGTCTTGAACCCGGCGATCGATCGATGGCTGTTAGCGAACCCGATCGGCGATTCCTTCCTCTGCTGCTAAGCTGAAGCCGATCGATCTGCCTCTGGGATGAGCGGTGAGAGTTGCGGGGGGTTGGATGAGCAGTGGTGTGGCGTTTGCCTCTGGATGAACAGGACCCGTGGTGTGGAGGGCTGGATGAGCGATGAAGCGGTGGAGGGTGCCCGTGGAGGGTGGTTGAGCAGGACCCGTGGTGTGGAGGGCTGGATGAGCGATGAGCGGTGGAGGGTGCCCGTGGAGGTGGTTGAGCAGGGGCGGTGGAGTAGCGTGCGGTGGAGGTTGGATGAGCGGGAGCCGTGGAGGCTGGAGGAGGTCGGCGGTGGCTCGTGGAGGCTAGAGGAGGTCGGCGGTGGAGATGAACGGTATCCGTGGAGTCCGTTTTGCGATCGCCACACCCCTCGATGAACAGGACCTCCCTTTCGACCATAGCGCTCCAACACAAGTCCCTTTCGTCCGTTTTGCGATCGCCACACCCTCCGATCAACAGGACCCCGTTTGACCGTAGGAGGTCCGTTTAAATCCGTTTTGCGATGCATACACCCCTCCCATTCAACAGGACCCCGTTTGACCGTAGGAGGTCCGTTTCCTCCGTTTTGCGGTACCCACCCCTCGATCAACAGGACCCCATTCGAGCGTGGGAGGTCTGTTTCCTCCGTTGTGCGATGCGCGAGCCTCGTTTCCATCGCTGTTCAACCAAGCCCTCCCGATGAACACGACCACGCATTCCGTTCCGACCCAGCGGTTGGCTCCCCATGAACACGGCGGCGGCGCTGTTTCTCGTTCGACCCAGCCATGTGCGTGTCGCGGTAGGCATTTGAGAGCCGCCCATATGTACACATCGTGGTCGTATTTTCTTTCTTGCACCACAGCGGCTATGCGTGCGTGTACATGCTACGTGCGCGCCTCTACTACGACACGTGCGCCCCTCTACTACGACACGTGCGGCGCCTCTACATCGACCGGTATGTACATACACATTCCGACCAGGATGACAACGCTACGTGCGCTTCGACCGGGTGGGTCCGGTATCGAGCACTTCCTTGCTGTGAAGATGTAGCTGGTGGGTCGAGGCGAATCGTTTTTTGCCGGACGCACTTCCATGCGTGCGAAGATGGCTGGTGGGTCGGCGATCGAAATGTTTTTCCACGAAATCTGATGTCCCGTCCGGTGGGTCCCGGTGTCGGTGGAGAATCATTATTTTCCGCGTAATAAGGAGGCACTTCCTTCTGCGGCCGTGGACCGGCTATCGGCCTCTCCACGTCTGATCCCGTCCGATGGAAGTCGTTCCTTGACCACGTTGACCAGGCCGTGCCGAAAGCACCGCGGCGGTGGGCGGCGGCGAGGCCTATGAAGGGGCGGCGGGCGGGAAAAACAGCGGCGATGGAAGCCTGCGCGGTGAGAATCTGAGGTTCTTGGTTCGGCTGCGGTGTGAGGCTGCCATCGCCCGCGAGGCACTGGCGGCGGTGGGAATAGTAGAGGCGGTGAGGCCTCGCGGCAACCTGACCCGGCCATGGGAGGCGAGGAGCATGCGGCATGACCGGCGCTGCTTTGGCGGTGGAGCAAGAAGACCGGAGGTTGAAGAAGCACTACGGCCGTTGGATGGACATTATGCGGTCCTTTGGAGCTAGAATCATTCATATTAACTAAGTTGACAAAGCCCTCCGTCCCGTCAACTTAGTTGGCCCTAAATCATCCTCCACTATGGTGGGTCCCAGCTAATAGGGTGGGTATTCATTTTTGTGCGTAATAAGGAGGCATTTCCTTGCGTGCGAAGATCGGCTGGTGGGTCCGACATGTCGTGAGGGGGCGTTTTTCGCGAAATCTGAGGCCCTTCGGTGGGACCCAATTGTCGGTGGAGGAATCATTATTTTTTGCGTACAGTCCTCGGCCGATGGATGTCGTTTGTTGACCACGTTGACCAGGCGGCGCGAGAAGCACCATGGCGGTGGGCGGCGAGGCCTAGGAAGGAGCGACGGGCGGGGAAGACTTCGGCAATGGTTGCCCAGCGGTGGGAGTCTGAGGTTCTTGGTCCGGCTGCCGTCGCGGAAAATAACAGGAGGTGTGGGTGAGTAGAGGAATGGCACGGCCAGCAATGAAGTAGGGTGGGGCGGTGCGGCTGTGCGGAAGCAACCCGGCCCAGGAGGCCAGGCGAGCAGTCCACCGGAGCTGGTTTGGCGGTGGAGCAAGAAGATCGGATATTGAAGAAGCAGCCGCGGCCGTTGGATTAACATCCAGCGGTCCTTTGCTGCTAGAATCGTTGTGGACTAAGTTGACAAAGCCAAAGTACCGTCAACCTAGTAGACCCACAAGTCAGCCTCCAAATCTATCCCAAACGACATACAGCCCGAAATTTCTAGCCAGATTCAAATTAATTTTAAATCTAAATATACCTTAATTTAAATTCAATGAAATTTTACCGCACAAAAACAATGAAATTTAAAATATCAAAATCCGAAAAAATAGTATTTTGGAACTAATTGCTGTTTGCTGTATTTTTTTCATTTTACAGCCCGTTTATTATTACTTATAGCCCATTTCTTATTACTTATAGCCCATTTCTTATTACTTATAGCCCATTTTACGGGCAAAATGCATCCTCCTCGTCTTGAAAGATTTTTGGCCCGGTGAGCGTAGAAAAGCAAGTAGGCCTATGTTGGTTATTCTTCAAAAAACAAAATAGCTGGCTAGCCATTTTGAAAGGAAAAAAACAAACTGGGCTGGTCATGTGCTAAACATATGAAATAAAAGCACAGGCTAGGCAGACCCACAGGTCCCTTACAACCAGATTGATACCCTTCTCCGTCACGAAAAAACAAAATTACTGCTTGCGGCTCTTTGGGTCCCTCTTGTCATCCTCATCATGTCAGTCATCTCCTTATTCCTCTCGGTTGTTGACCATGTTGAAAACAGGAGGCGGCGCCTTGTGGCGAACCAAAGCGGAGGGCGATGGTGAGGCCTCGGACGAGGAGCGAGCAGGGCAGGGAAGATCGCAGCCAGCCGTGGGAGGCGGGGCGAGGCGGTCCCACCGGTCTGGTTTGGCTTTGGCGGCTCGAGTAAGAAGAGGCGAAGAAAGCGACAGGGCGTTGAATGTCAATCAACGGTCAAGGTTGGCTGTCGTCTTTTGAGTTAGCGGACACCAAGTAGCATACTTTTTATATATAGGAAGAAAGCGTGAGGAAAATGCGTTCGTCTGCGTCCTCCTCACGAGGGCGTTCGCCACATAAGTGACTAGCACCCTTGGTTTTCAACGAGAGTTCTTGGGTTCGAGTCGAGGAACTCTCAATTTTGTCCTCCTTCCTTACTGCAAAAAAGGAAAGAACATCAAAGACTTGGGAAGGCATCTGAGAACAAGCTAGTGTACCCCGGTAAAGAGGCGTTGCGAGTTTTAGAAAAAAGAAAGACGTGCTCCTGTAGCTGGTTCAAATCCAAACCTAGACTATGACTATATATGGTGATATGCTACTCTGCAAGTAATGAAACTGACATATCCAACATTCGCCTCTCCTCTTTCTACTTACTCTGCCTAGCATCATAAGCTCTGGCCATAGCAACCATGTCCGCTGGCTGCTCGTCCACCTGCTCTTTAGCAGGCAACAACCAGATATGTGCCAAGTCGCCACCCGTACCATCGCCTGTGGGTTTCATCACACCCTACGCCCGACGCAGCACCGCAACCGATTGCTCATCGCAACCCGCTGCCGTTGGTGTGGTGCCACTTGCTGCAAATCACGAGAGTCATCCGTCGCGTCTCAACCACAATCCGCAACCCTGGCGAGTCTTCTACAAATGCCGAATCATGGGGTAATAATATGTTTAAGTGTTGTTACTGCTGCTTTCGGTTGCTGATTTTTTAATAGTTTGGTTGATGATCTTCCAATTTGATTAAATGCGAGAAAGGGAAGATTCGTGTGATTTGTATTTACGGGAAATTGCTGATGTGGGGAATGCAACTTCGCTGATTATTTGGTTAGCGAGGAATCCCAATACCAGCAGGTTGGGGTGTTGGACAAATGGCGAAGGAGCGGAAGAAGAGGAAGATCTGAGCGAGAAGGTTAAAGATGCAGTTCCTCGATCATGGCCAAGCAATAGCTCTTGAACAGCCTTGATAGCAATGAGGAGATTAAAGAGCTTGTGAAGATAATGGGCAAAATCGATGTGCTCTGTGGGATGATTGTCTCTTTATTTGCGGTGTATGTAGCTTTTCGTGATGTATTCGATTAGCTACGACATGAGCACTTTCTGAAACTAGTAATGAATGAAACCTGCATAGCAGGCTGGGCGTAGTGTTGTGAACATCTAATGATTTCTATTAACGGAAATCAGGGGGTATCCCCTTTTGCTCATATAAATAAATAAATAGCAGAGGCCCTGTCGGGTCAGCTTTGTTCTCATTCGAAGACGTCGAGCAAATTGCAGTCCAACAACAAACTATGTCATCAAATTCAAGTTTCACAGCCAAATATGAGTACAAGTAAACAACAATGTCATCATGTTTTAGTTGTCATACAATCACAAAACACAAATCAGCATACATAACAAGTGATGTTCTCACGACAAAATACTAAACAACATGTTCATCAGGTTTGATTGTCATAGCAAACACAATTTCACATAGTAGATAAAAAAGCGTCTTGACGAGGCAAATACCACAAAAGCAATGTAATCATCATCCATGGCGGCGGCGTCAACATCTTTGCCATGTGTATCAGTCTGAATCATAATTCCCCACGGTGTCATCTTCTTCTTCGTCCTCAACGTCCTCGCCGGTTTCATTGACGTGATGGTTCTCAAAGATTTTAGGAACATCTGTGTTATCTTGTACATCAGGAGCAGTGTAAGCATCATCTTGTTGTGCAACTTCATTAAGCAATTCCTCTGCTCAAACCTTTGCAATACTCTCCGATCATCGCTACGTGCAAATGTGTCTTCCAAGAAAAATATATGTGTTGCTTGATTTGCCAAAATAAAAGGCTCGTTAGTGCAGTGCGCCGCCTTAACATTGATGGATTTGAAATAATCATCAGCTCTGGGTTTTGCGATCACGGAACACGAGGTTATACCAGCAACGACTGAGAACCACACACGATGATCCTCGGCTGGAGATATCTGCAAGCTGAACAATATACATTATGTTAGCATACATTTGATTGTCTCTTTGTCATCGTATCCGTGCTCATGATGGCCTTGTTTTGTTTCTTCTGCCTTCGTCTCGTGCAAGGATGTTGTAGCGCACATCTCCAACAACATAAGATTCATAATGTCTTACCGAGTATCGGGACCCATTGCTAGTGAGTAAAGGAATCATCAACTGCCTGCCCATCCTCCGCATCTTCTTAACCTATGGTTAGAAAATAGACAAAGTGACCATCTTATATACTCAATATATTAAAAAAGCGGCGATTGCACTTCAAAAGCTTACATGGTTCTTGAACCATTTATAAATCCTGCCATAACCGGTTTGTCAATGTTTCTTGGATTTTGCGGCGTAACTCCTCTTTGTAGATGCTGCACAACATAGTGATCGCGTCAAACATCTAAATATATAAGAATGTGCTGCAAGTTTAGTAGATTACAATGTATAAGCTGCGATCTTTATGGCGACCCGACCTCGAGCGGTCAAGCCTACGTATTCTTGTGCCATCCACTGGATCGGTATCTTTGGCACACATAGTACATTAATGTATATATCAAAGTGCAATCACATGTATAAATGGCGTAAAATGATATATACCTCATAATAATCAGCGGAAACAATCAAGCGGGTGTGGAGTCCCATCAGCGCCATCGGCGGGTTGAGTGTGAACCCGTAACCACATGTCGTAACTCTTACAAATCGAGGAAAGTATCGGCAACATGATACGTTGCAGCCGTGTAAGTCGATTACATTGAATGTACCGGCAAGATCACAATAAAAAGAATATATGATAAAACTATACTATATGCAATATGGCTTTGTGGCTCTGTATGCGAGTTTTGTTTTGCATAAAAGCTGGTTTTATTTTACCTACATCAAAGGAATAAATGAAGTCTGAACTATGGAGCCTTCTATCATGACATGGTTCCGTAACCGATGTCTCATAGCCCAAATCATCATAAGTTGCCCACAATTAAGTTATCGATCCGGTGTTGAGAGTTCGAAATAGATCCAAGTCGGATGCTCAAATTGTCCGTAACAGGGGACACGGCTAATCGATTAGGTTATAACCCTCTGCGAGAGGTTTGTACACTTTACCCAAGATTGATCCCTCTCTTTACGTTCTCGCACTTGAGTGTTTGAGAACAAGATGACGAAACATGGTCTTCCAAAGAGTTCCCCGACCCTTGTCGGTACTCAACCCATCCTCTGATAGTTCTACATCTGCTAGTACCGTCCCAGCCGAGTCACTACTAAGGTCAACCAAGCGAGCCCATAATGACTTGCGATTGCAGGTAAGCTTCGGGCGTGAAGTATTCTTCCGTCTCTTTGAGTGCAGGTGAAGCTTTCCATAAGATGTCATGGCGCTTCTCCATGCATCCCGGCCAACCACTGGTTTCTCGGGTGCCCGTCAACAAATCCTTCACCTAGTAGTGTGTATTGAATTCTTGTCTTGAGTCTTGAAGTCTTGAGGCCTTGAAGATGCAGTCCTTGCAGATGCCATCATGGAGTTATCGTCATTGGCGAAATCCTTCATTCTCACACCACTCCTGAGCACTCATACCAAACCCGTCTACTATAGCGTAGCATTAAAATAAATATCGTCCGGGCTTGGTAACAGGGTGATGGGTTCCTACCTCATGCATACTACTCAACTACAAAGATTCAATAACACTCTTGAGGGGTGGTTGCAAGGATGCCACTAAATGCAATAAAAACATAGGTATGAAAGCAATGATCAAAGTGAACTTGCCTTGTTGACGATCTTGAAAAACTAGGGTTTCGTAGTAGCAATCTTCGCACTCGGAAATTCTACGAGGCAAACAATAACTATAATAAGCACATAGCATAACATAACATAACAAAGTAACACACCAAAACCAACAAAGCAAAACCCAAAGGAAAACTTAAAGAAAAAACAACTCAAAGTTTTCCTACTTCAAATAACAACAAAAATAGTTTTATATAACAAAAATTTCTTAACATCACCTAATCATGGTTTTATGTTAACTAAACAGAAAATATTTCATTAAGCAACTAGGAGCAAAAAGAATTAAATAAAAATCTATTATGAAACTCCCGGAATAAGCAAAACAAGCTTTAATTCAAATCTGATCTAACTCAATTTTATAAATCCAAACATAGACAAATTATATATTTTGGAAACTACAAGAAAATTGTGATCTAGCATAAAAAGAATCAGCATCATTGGACTTCTAGATAAAAATTATAAGCTAAACAAAACGGAACTAAATCTGTTACGGAAATAAATCTGAAAACAAGCAGCGACGTGGCGAGATTTGATTGGTTGTCGGGTGTGCGCGTTTTAGGCTATCTAGAGGATGGCGCACATTTGAAGAAAAGCGGTTTGGCTATTAAGTGATCTATTTGGGGCCATTAGGATCAAGATCTAGCGGTGATGCAGGAATAGACAAAGAAAGAGAAAAAAACAACAAAGGAATTACATGCGTGAGGAGAGATGGCAGGAAGGAGGCAGCGATGTGGAGGCTGCTCGGCGAGGGTCGCGGCGAGGTGGGGGTGGCGGAGGAGGTCGGCGCTTGGGAGGTTTCGGGAGAGCTCTGGTGGCGTTCTAGGCAGGAAAAGGAGGGCGGTGGCGAGAAGGCTACAGGCGGGGAGGCGTGGTGATGGGAAAAATGGAGCGAGGAGAGGAGGGGGTTTTATAGGCGGTCTCGGGGGCGCTGGGATGGAAAAGACGAGGGAGATCGGGAAGGTGAAGTTTCCTGTCTCCATGGATATGGAAAGCTTACATAGCGTGAGAGGAAGCAGAGGAAGGAGATGATCTCTTGTTGGGCTAGAATAGGAAAGTGCTTAATGGGCCAGGTTTTCCTAATAAAAGCGATTCCATTCCTATTTTAAAATTAGGAAACTAAAACAATGAAAAGGAAATCAAATCAATTGAATAAAGAGTTTTATATACTAAAATTATCAGAAAAATAAAATGTAGATGATGAGCATTATTCCACGGCCAAAATAAAAACTTAAAAAATATGTTTTTCAGAAAATCCCTAAAGGCTTTATTTCTTTTTGCAAATAATTTTTAAATAAAAACTTTGGTTTTTCTTGGCTCAAATATTTTCAAAAATGCCCCTGATTTTGGAGGTCATTTTCCTCCGCTCTTTCTTGCTTGCAAGAATTTATTTTCAGGGTATTTCTAGGGAAGAAAATAGAGAAGCAAGTGCAAATATTTGAAAGAATTAAATTGCAAAACTCCGTTCAAATTCTTTATAGTTGAAGAAGTCATGTCATCTTCTCTCATTGATTTTAATAGGATGAATTTGAATTTACCGGAGAAGGGGAAAGTCATTTTATTCCCTCTCTTTCAAAAGTTTTTGAAAAGGTTCAAATTTCACTCAAGTTTAATTCACTCAAGCAAACAAACAAACAATTCAATTAATTATATTAACATTCCAAAATTTGGGATGTTACAAACCTACCACACTTAAAATGAATCTAGTCCTCGAGATTGAAGAATTAACAAGAAAAGGTTAGGGGTTGGGGTCTTCTAGCAAATGTCTTGGTCGAGAAAGGTCGGGTGCTACCACACTTAAAAACAAGGTCATGGTTCCAATAAACTCAGATATTTCCTCGGAGGGCTGACAATGTATGTCTCTTCACATATCTTACAATAGCTCCTTCATTAAAGCTCTTACATCGGAAGCATAGAGTTTTCCTCAAAAGCTTGGGTCGGTTCGTCAAAGTTGAAGTTTGTCAGAGGCTGGATCTTCTTAGCTGATGGAGTGCATGTCCATTCTAAACAACTATCAAAACACTCATGGTGGTCTACAATTTATGGTTTTCTCCTGCAGAAAGCAGTGCAGGTTGAACCTCACCGTATAACCTCGTTTGTAGCGGTTGCTGTAATGGGGTTCCATCGTCCTACCATTTTATGGTTTTATGGCTTATCGCGTCGACACTCTTCTAAGTTTTCAAGGCTCTCGATTTTCCATCAACATATGATAGTTCATGATAGAAGTCTCGGTATGGGGGCCAATCCATCTCGTGCTTGAATCATTACCACATATGTAAATATCGAATCACGTGTTTTAACACTTGGGCATACTCACAAGCATTGCAGAATTTCTCTTGTTCTCGAACTGAGTTAAGTATAAATCCATGGTTTACGCAAGCCAAACAAGACATCTATCGTTACTTCACCACTCTTAGGTTTTAGCGTAATCTCCTCTGAAATGTATGCTGATTGGATTGTTGATTCCTCCAATTTATTCCTTTTATCAAGGTTACATCGGTTCCTTCTCAAAATCACTGGGCACGTGGGTTAAGGCCCACTTCAACACTAGTGCAGCTTTAACTTCATCCTTGGAGTAACTCTCTTGTTCCATAATACACCTCCTTTAAATCCGGTAGTACTCTGTTTCTTCATACAATCATATCAAAACAAAACTCCAACTTATTTTGTTCAGCTTCCTTCTATGGACCGTCATGAATAACACATTTCTTTCTTCATTGATCTTGTGGCTTTCTGAGTACTATGACCAAAATAAATGCACAAGTTTATCCATAACATCTCATTATTTTCATAGCAATCTTTCATTACATCCTTAATCATTTTAGTAAATCAAATTCCAAAAGTACTTTGTTACAAATGCTGCCACCCACATGATTTGGTATGGTGGGCATTACTTCCAACTTTATTCATTTATCCTCCTCGAAGATTCTTGATCCTTTGGAAGTGTGCGACATGAGCCTTGAAATCTTCAATCTTCTTTTTCATCATGGTGGTCTTGAGCTTCACCTTCATCATCTCTGCATGCACTTGGCTTAGGTATTCACTGAGTATAGAGTCTTGCTTCAAGTATTTCTCCGATCTGGCGTATGGCTTCCATGGCTGCTTCACGAACAGCGTCGAAGAAAGTTGCTTGTGGCACACGTGAGATGAAAAAGTAATGCCCCATCCTCTTTGGGCAAATTCCTTTCAAACGGTGGAGGTGTACCTCCACATACCAAATTCCACTCCCTTTTGCATGAAGGGTAGCCTTTGTAGACTGCATCTCCTTCAAGGTGAATATGCTTCATCATGTCCTTCAAGATCTTCGGGTAATCATGATCACTTGTCAGGGTCATGATCGTTTCAGGGCCCTTAAGGAAAGACTCATAAAGGGTTGTCATCTGTATGTGTAGGATAAGAGGGTGCTCGGAACAAGAATGTATCTCCATGGGAAATTGCAATTGTCTCGAGAAAAGTTTGGTGTTCGGTTGTCCGTGGGTTCAAGATTTGGGGTTTGGTTGAGATAGAAAGAAAGCAATTACCCACTCATCAACAAAATTATCGTTTGTAATGGGCGTTCTACTATGGTTTCGTTTCTAAGTCCTCATTTCTTGGTCTTCAATGCTCGGGAGTTTCCAATTCGATCTTTGTTCCCATATGAAGGCCTTCTACCATTCTTCAGTAACTTCGTCCCTCATGGTTGAAATAAATACAAACCTCGAATATCGCATCTATCCAACCATTCAATAAACACACACAAAATAATAGCAACCAAGCATTCATTTATTCAATCAATACTACTGATATCGCCACCCACATAAGTTGGTATGGTGGGATACTTAAATCGAAGCGTTCATCTTTATTTCTCTCATGGCGGGATACTACTAAGCTAATTTATTAGGAACTTGGTCATTGTCCCCAGGGGCTATACGTGTGGACTTGATCTCCTCCGGTTCTTAGCTAGATTTTCCTGTCGGCGGAGTTTCTTGTAGCGACCTGTATGTCTGAAGTTGTTCCTTGAGCTTACGGATTTCAACGTCCTTGGCATGAGACATGGTCCTGCTGCTTTTAGTTCTGGCGCATTCTCGAGATCTCGAGTTCTCCTCCTCCAGCTTGTTTACCTTGATCTACGAGTCTTGACCTCTTCTCGTAGTGCTTCATTGTCGAGCAGGGCTTCCGGAGGTCCATCGAAGATTCTTGGCGTATTGTTCCAGATCTGATTGTACACTAATAGTGGGAGAACTTCATCTTTTGCGCTTCCGTCAAGGCAATAGTTGCTCCATCGGACTTCGCCATCCCATCCTTCCAAAGAAGTGTGGGTTTAGTGCAACTACGATGGCGATAGCATAAGCGTGCAATAGCATCATGGACGGCGGTGTTGATGCCCATATCACGATCACCATTTATAGTTCCAAAGCTGATGTCTGCAGTCTTGGGGGCTTCTTCGACCAAAAACTTGGGTCTTGACTCCCCACGATCTGGGCGTCCTCTTAGTTGCCTTGATCTCGGTATCGGTAACCCGCTGACTGACTAGCTCCACAAGGAAAGGGCCTCCAAGAACCTTCTCGTAGTGTTCTCTTTTGTTCAGAATGTAGCTCTCCATCTATAGTGTGGAATAAGGAAGGTTCAGTAAAAGGAATCAGGTGTTACGAGAGTAGTACAAAACAAGGGTCATTCCTATTGGGGTCTTCATATTACTAAGTCATTTTCTAGGGTCACGTTCTCAGACCAACATGTGCTCGATACCATTTACATGGCGACCCGACCTCGAACAGTCAAGCCTACGTCTTCTTGTGCCATCCACTGGATCGGTATCTTTGGAACACAGTACATTAATGTATATATCAAAGTGCAATCACATGTATAAATGGCGTAAAATGATATATACCTCATAATAATCAGCGGAAACAATCAAGCGGGTGTGGAGTCCCATCAGCGCCATCGGCGGGTTGAGTGTGAGACCGTAACCACATATCGTAACTCTTACTCGTCGAGGAAAGTATACGCAACATGATACGTTGCAGCCGTGTAAGTCGATACATTGAATGTACGGCAAGATCACAATAAAAAAACAGATGATAAAACTATACTATATGCAATATGGCTTTGTGGCTCGTATGCGAGTTTTGTTTTGCATAAAGCTGGTTTTATTTTACCTACATCAAAGGAATAAATGAAGTCTGAACTATGGAGCCTTCTATCATGACATGGTTCCAACCGATGTCTCATAGCCCAAATCATCATAAGTTGCCCACAATTAAGTTATCGATCCGGTGTTGAGAGTTCGAAATAGATCCAAGTCCGGATGCTCAAATTGTCCGTAACGGGGACACGGCTAATCGATTAGGTTATAACCCTCTGCAGAGGTTTGTACACTTTACCAAGATTCGATCCCTCTCTTTACGTTCTCGCACTTGAGTGTTTGAGAACAAGATGACGAAACATGGTCTTCCAAAGAGTTCCCCGACCCTGTCCGGTACTCAACCCATCCTCGGTAGTTCTACATCTGCTAGTACCGTCCCAGCCGAGTCACTACTAAGGTCAACCAAGCGAGCCCATAATGACTTGCGGTTGCACGGGTAAGCTTCAGGCGTGAAGTATTCTTCCGTCTCTTTGAGTGCAGGTGAAGCTTTCCGCAAGATGTCATGGCGCTTCTCCATGCATCCCGGCCAACCACTGGTTTCTCCGGGTGCCCGTCAACCGTCCTTCACCCGATAGTGTGTATTGAATTCTTGTCTTGAGTCTTGAAGTCTTGAGGCCTTGAAGATGCAGTCCTTGCAGATGCCATCATGGAGTTATCGTCATTGGCGAAATCCTTCATTCTCACACCACTCCCGAGCACTCATACCAAACCCGTCTACTATAGCATAGCATTAAAATAAATAACGTCCGGGCTTGGTAACAGGGTGATGGGTTCCTACCTCATGCATACTACTCAACTACAAGGTTCAATAACACTCTTGAGGGGTGGTTGCAAGGATGCCACTAAATGCAATAAAACATAGGTATGAAAGCAATGATCAAAGTGAACTTGCCTTGTTGGCGATCTTGAAAAACTAGGGTTTCGTAGTAGCAATCTTAGCACTCCGGAAATTCTACGAGGCAAACAATAACTATAATAAGCACATAGCATAACATAACATAACAAAGTAACACACCAAAACCAACAAAGCAAAACCCAAAGGAAAACTTAAAGAAAAAACAACTCAAAGTTTTCCTACTTCAAATAACAACAAAAATAGTTTTATATAACAAAAATTTCTTAACATCACCTAATCATGGTTTTATGTTAACTAAACAGAAAATATTTCATTAAGCAACTAGGAGCAAAAAGAATTAAATAAAAATCTGTTATGAAACTCCCGGAATAAGCAAAACAAGCTTTAATTCAAATATGATCTAACTCAATTTTATTAATCCAAACATAGACAAATTATATATTTTGGAAACTACAAGAAAATTGTGATCTAACATAAAAGAATCAGCATCATTGGACTTCTAGATCAAAAGTTATAAGCTAAACAAAGCGGAACTAAATCTGTTACGGAAATAAATCTGAAAACAGCAGCGACGTGGCGAGATTTGATTGGTTGTCGGGTGTGCGCGTTTTAGGCTATCTAGAGGCGGCCGCACATTTGAAGAAAAGCGGTTTGGCTATTAAGTGATCTATTTGGGGCCATTAGGATCAAGATCTAACGGTGATGCGGGAATAGACAAAGAAAGAAAAAAAAACAACAAGGGAGTTACCTGTCGTGAGGCAGAGATGGCAGGAAGGAGGCAGCGATGTGGAGGCTGCTCGGCGAGTCGCCGGCGAGGTGGGGGTGGCGGAGGAGGGTCGGCGCTTGGGAGGTTTCAGGAGAGCTCTGGTGGCGTTCTAGGCAGGAAAAGGAGGGCGGTGGCGAGAAGGCTACGGGCAGGGAGGCGTGGTGATGGGAAAAATGGAGCGAGGAGAGGAGGGGTTTTATAGGCGGTCTCGGGGGCTGGGATGGAAAAGCGAGGGAGATCGGGAAGGTGGAGTTTCTGTCTCCATGGATATGGAAAGCTTCGTAGCGTGAGAGGAAGCAGAGGAAGGAGATGATCTCTTGTTGGGCTAGAATAGGAAAGTGCTTAATGGGCCAGGTTTTTCCTAATAAAAGCGATTCCATTCCTATTTTTAAAATTAGGAAACTAAAACAATAAAAGGAAATCAAATCAATTGAATAAAGAGTTTTTATATACTAAAATTATCAGAAAAATAAAATGTAGATGATGAGCATTATTCCACGACCAAAATAAAAACTTAAAAAATATGTTTTCAGAAAATCCTAAAGGCTTTATTTCTTTTTGCAAATAATTTTTAAATAAAAACTTTGGTTTTCTTGGCTCAAATATTTTCAAAATGCCCCTGATTTTGGAGGTCATTTTCCTCCGCTCTTTCTTGCTTGCAAGAATTTATTTTCGGGGTATTTCTCGGGAAGAAAAATAGAGAAGCAAGTGCAAATATTTGAAAGAATTAAATTGCAAAACTCCGTTCAAATTCTTTATAGTTGAAGAAGTCATGTCATCTTCTCTCATTGATTTTAATAGGATGAATTTGAATTTACGGAGAAGGGAAAGTCATTTTATTCCCTCTCTTTCAAAAGTTTTGAAAAGGTTCAAATTTCACTCAAGTTTAATTCACTCAAGCAAACAAACAAACAATTCAATTAATTATATTAACATTCCAAAATTTGGGATGTTACAAGTCTTACACTTACTTGATATAAGGTAGTATCTCGGGACGGTTATTCAACACATACCAAACCATTTTGTCCAAATCTTTAGGTTTGTCCTCTTGTCGACTCTTCCACTGTAACTTTCGAATAGAATAATCGAAAACATTGAGCCGGGATTGTCTTCACCCACCTCTTTGCTAAGCTGATCATTTGTTTCAATGTATTTTGAGCAGAATGTCAGCGCTTCTATAGCAATGTAGGCCTCTGCAATGGAACCCTCGGGTCTAGCTCATTTCTAACATAGCCCTTGAAAGTGCCTAGCCGCCTTTCAATAGGGTACATCGAGCCATCTTGTCTTGGACCTCTAAGTAGTGCCTCATCGGGTAGATGAATAGCCAAATGCACCATCACATCAAAGAAGGCTGGAGGATATATCTTCTCAAGGTGCATAGGATAGTTGGTATCTTGTCTCTAAGGCGCTCCAAAGCATCTATCTGATATTTCTCTGCGAGTTCCACTGAAGAATTGTCCCAACTCTGCAAGCTGCTCTGTATAAGTCAGGCGGCCCAATCCTCTAAGGATAACAGGTAAAACCCTTTGAAGTAGGGCGTGGCAGTCATGAGTTTTCAACCCTTGTACCTTGTTTCCATCTGCTGACTCTCCTTTCGGGGTTGGAAGCAAATCCATGTGGGAATCTCACCGTGTGAGGACCTCTGAATTCTTTTCTTTTTACCTTGTACAAGGCGTACACATCGGTGCCATATCCGTGGTTTACCTTCATCTTGCACTGCAAATCCTTTACGATACCAGGTGTGTCAAATCAATCCTAGATTTTAAGGTATCTTTCGTCTTGCCTTCAATGTTAAGAAGTGTGCCGATAATCTTGTCACATATATTTTTCTCAATGTGCATCACATCAAGATTATGCCGCATATCCAAATCTTTCCAATACTCCAAGTCCCACAAAGTGGACTTGCGGAGTAAACAATAATCTCTCTTCTACCGTGCCACGTTTCCTTTTCCGCTACCATTACGGGATGGTTTCACGGTGTAATATACTGACCTTCTCTAATTCCACTTGCAACTCATCGGCGGTGAGCCTCTTTGGCGCATCACGGTTTCATGCTTTGCATTGAACACATGTCTTGGTATTTTCTAGGATGCGGCTTGCCATTGGGAAGAAGCGGCGGTGTCAATGTAACATATCTTGCTAAGTATTGCGTGTATGACATGATTCTGTCACAGCGAACACATGCATTGTAACCATGTGTCGTTAATACGACATAGTGCCCAAAGCTGGATAATCATGGATGCACCAAATTACAACAACCGCATGAGAAAGAAATCAGGTGATGGGCTGCTATATAGGTCTCGGTGAGAACACCCTTCCATAGCTGTTGAAGTTCCTCCACAAGAGGCTCCATGAACAATCAAAACCCTTTCCGAGGATTTTTGGACTGGGATGAGCAAAGGCCATCATGTAGTTTGATTCTTTAGTGCAGACATTTGGAGGCATGTTGTGAGGATAACAAGCCTTGACCACATGCTATATGTGGCGCTCTGGTGGCCAAATGGGTTAAATCCATCGAAGTTAAGCCAAGTTTAATGTTTCTCGGGTTGACAAACTCTTTGTGTTTATCATTGAAGCTTTTCCACTCACTACCATGAGATGGGTGGCTCATTACATTCGATCTATGTACTCCTGGTTCCTAGAATGCCACAGTACATCCTCTCTTGTTTGACATCATGAAACAACCTCTGAAATCTTGGTGTAATTGGAAAATGTCTCGAGGACATTATGAGAATCCTCTTCACAACATCGCCATCTTTCCATCTTGATGATTTGCATTTGGGCATTCACTTAAGTTGGCATAATCCTTAGGAACATCACACAATTATTCTTACAAACATGGATCATATAATATCCAATTCCAAGCTGCGAAGGAAATTCTTCATTTCTTTGTAGGTGTGTGGCAGCTCGAGCCTTGTCTGGGAAAGATTTGCGGAAAGCAGCCAACATCGCATCGAATGATTTGTTGGTCATCCGCTCAGATGTCTTCACGAAGAAAGGTGACCATAGCTGAAATCTTGACAGCTTATTTCTGGGGTGACAACACGTTGCATTGTTCCAACATGCGGGCCCACCGTTTTTCTTCTGCGGTGAAAGTTCACGGAATGCACGAGCATTTCGTAGCATTATTCAATGTTGGTCAAACTCCTTGGCTCCGCCACCACCACCTCCTCCTCCTCTTCCACACGAGCATCGAGGCAGATCAAGATGGTGATCTGCTGCTTCCCGTAGTAAATAACATTGGCGTTCACGGCTTCACCATGATGAACCCACCTAGTATATGTGACCGACATCCCATACAAGTGTAGATGATTTTGCACAGTTGGTGGGGTCTTGTAACTGAATTCATACAAGCTGCTACAGGCGAGCACATCGATGTCGGACCACCGTACTCAGCTCGATAAAGTTCATGAAGTTTTCAACCCCTCGACATATGCAGCGGAGAATCTTGAGAGAAGTTATCAAGTCATGTCCATATGTTGAACATATAAATTAGTTCTTCTACTAGATATTACAGGAAAAACATATATGCTTTTTATGAAGTCGAGAAAAAATACCTAGGTCGATGTCTAAAGCTATGGCAAGGTATTTGGGCGAGCAGATCTAAATAACGAAATACATGTAAAGCTAATTCAGCAAACAGATTTGAGTCTTGAAATTATGGCGAGCTGTTTCAGCGATCAATGAGGCCGAGCACACAGCCATCAAACTATCGAAGGCCATTGCAGCAACAAAGATCGAGTATAAAAGCGGTGTAGAGCTATTTCACCTAACAGATTAACTACTAGACCATGGCAATCTCGTCACAATAAATATATGGCAAGATATTTTAGCAACTAATCGGCCTTGGCATGCCATCTCAGCTAAGCAGATTGAGTGCGAGAATAGGGCAAGGAAGCTTCTTAGCGAGCATATTGACGATAAACTACTTGACAAATAGTGAGATTAACGGCGTCTATCAGCTAACATTCAGCGCTACACCGACATGAGCAGGGCCTCGGTCTAGAATCGCGTGCCGTGGGAGAAGCTGACTGCCGTCGTCTCCACACGAATGTCGCCAGTGGTGGCGGCGCTGACTGCCGTGCGCCTCCACAAGAATGTAGCGAGGTGGCGGTGCGGCTAGAGGATGGCGGACTACGAGGCGTCTTGTGGGGCGAGAGGATTGTCGTCGTCCTCGACGAACATGGCGCCCGGCGTATCGGCCTTGGCGGGGATGGCGGGCGAATGGAGTGGAGGGGGCGGGGGAGGGGTTTGGGGAATATTTGGCTGAAGGCGGTTGAATCAGATTTGGGGAATTTTTGTGTGGGGGAGGATTTTTGCGCGGTGGGCGGGGAGTTTGGCGCATGGTTGGTTTCTCCAAGTGCAGTCCCGTGTCGATGAAGAGGCAAGCGAGCGTGTTCCATTTCGTGAGCCGTGTGCAGGACCGAGCGTGTGTGGGGTGCAATGCGACCCATGACGAAGTCTTGTGAGTGTACGCCTTTTTCCTTTTAAACTAGTAGGTGCTTCGCCCGTCAAAAAAATTTGTTGCTTGCGCGATCCACGATACTACTACTAGTAATCCGGTAATCCCGACTAAAGCAGTAGCGGTCGGGTCTTTTCAGCGTGATATCTTTGGGAGGTTGGCTTAGTTGGGTTTTTAGATTTGTCTCGGTTCAATAAAAGCAGAGTTGGTGATGATGATGTGCTTGTCATCCTGCAATATAGGCCGTCCGATCTATATCTAACGGATAGGAAGGAAAGTATGACAATTTACCGCCTCCTCTCCACATTTGCAGATAAGGCTTTCCCTCATTCATCCTTTTCTCCCACAAGATCTTGATCTTCCGTGCAACATACGAGGCATCTTACTAATACTCCCACAATATGTATATTATTGTGAAAGTTCATATACACGGCGAGATTAATGCAAACACGGCAGATTTTCATTACATTTCCAACTTTTATAGGACAGAAAAATAAAAAACCCGACCCTAAACCTATTCTCTGGCGGTGACGGCGTCCTCCATCTGCGATCTCTATATGCAGGCGGGGTTCAAGACCCGTGAAGTGAAGGTGCGGTCTCCGGCGAGGAAAAGTAGAACACGGGATACGGACCGGCCAGTTGGCACACCATGCCTGCCGCCTCCATGCCCTACTCATCCTCGGAGGCACCCGACCTCGGCGGTGCGGACGTTGGGCGGCGGCAAGTAGGGCGCATGGTTGGCGGTGCTCCGTTGCGGCCGCCCGGCATAGCCACCGCTTGTGCGATCACGTTCACGTCCGGCTAAGCCGCTATTGCGTCGCGAGCGACTTGGCGGCGGCGACCTCGAGCTTCATCCCGAAGACAAGCTCTCCGCGAGGCGCTTCGCACTTGCGGTCATGGCGGATGTGGTGCGGTAGGAGGGCGATGCGCTATGGTGTGGATGTTAGCGGGCGTTGCCGCTTTAAGTAAGCGCATTCGGTGAGGCCAAGCGTCGGGTGCGTCATTAAGTCGTCGGAGTTGGTTCCTCGGGACGCGAGCCTCTTATGACGACATCTGAGCGGACGGCATGAATGCGGGCAGCTGGCGCGCCGGTAGGAGCGCGCCGCAGCGACGGCGCGAGGGCGAGGCTTTGGTGTGCGGGGTAGTCAGCTGCGGTCGTGGCAGCGTTGGAGATGCCCTTTCCTCAAATGTGATCCCGCATGTCATTGAAAAAGCAAAACGACCGGCATGGTCTCAGGTCGAGAGGATCTTTGTTGGCGCTACACCACTCCGCGGACGCATCGCGGCACCCCGTGCATCCTCGACGAGCCGGGTGTTGGGGTGTGTTTGGATTGTGGCCAAAGTGCACCTTACCAAAATTTTGGTCATACCCAAAGATTGGTCTTTGTTTGTATGGTTGCCATTTTTTTGGCATGCCAATGAACTCTAGCCAACTCTAGTTCATTTTTCTTGCCAATGTCGGCCAAATCATGGGCAACCAATACCTGAACCAAAATTTTGGTCATGACCCAAAGATTGGTCTTTGTTTGGATGGTAGCCATTTCTTTGGCATGCCAATGAACTCTAGCCAACTCTAGTTCATTTTTATTGCCAATGTTGGCCAAATCATGGGCAACCAATACCTCAACCAAAATTTTGGTCATGACCCAAAGATTGGTCTTTGTTTGGATGGTTGCCATTTCTTTGGCATGCCAATGAACTCTAGCCAACTCTAGTTCATTTTTCTTGCCAATGTCGGCCAAATCATGGGCAACCAATACCTCAACCAAAATTTTGGCTACCCAATGCTTTGATGGGGCAACCTTGGGCACAAACCAAACATACCATTGGTCGTGCCACAGCACTAACGCCACCCTCGGCACCTGAAACCGACCGTGTCTAGCGGCGATATGAGTGTGTAAGCTCACCATGATCGCCGTGTCGAGGCGGTGCTGGAGCTGCGCCCGTTGTTGGCTAACGACCCACATGAGCGGTTGTCGGTGGCGAGGAGGTCATGGGCCAGCCCTCCATTGGACTAGTCTGCGCTCGTCGTCCCGACAGGTGTGCCCCACATGTCGGTTTCCCTATTTTCGGCCATATTCGGCGTTAGTGCTCGCGTTGCGCATTAGGCCTTTCACTATGTAGGCCAGCGAGACAACTTATTGTTTATTTGAGCCGTTCAAGTGTAATCATGTGGCGTTTGCTTATTTCTCATTCCTCTCAACCCTCTTCTCCATCGATCATGTAAGCCCTCGATCGAGTCCATCCTCCGCATGCCTCATTTCAACATTCCGCGAGTATCATTAGCATGTACCCACCTAGTCCTCTTTCAATAGATCTCCGGACCCGAGATGAAATCGAGAGGAGCAGTGAGAACACGTGATACCTAAAGCGGATTCAAAATACGAACCGGTGATCGTAGCATCCATAAATCATATATAAAGGGTATTCAATGTTCGTTTCGTTTTTGAACGTACAATATACTCCCTCCTATCCTTTCTACTTTACATATAATTTTTATGTGTAGTCAAAGTATCTCTACTATGATCAAAAAGGTATGAACATTCAACAACACCCAATCAATATTGTTAGATTCGTACGTACTCCTAGATTTGTACTCGAGATGGTTTCCAATTTGACTATTGACAAGTTTAATAGTACATGAGATGTATAATGTGAAAATTATATCATTGGAAACTCCTTTCACATACAAAATTGACCGTATGCTTTGTGTAAGTTGCATGTCATATATTATTACTCTAACATTTGGTCGAAGTTAGTCTCGAAAAACGCATTAGACCCTATATGCTTTGGGTAAGTTGCATGTCATATATAATTACTCTTAACATTTGTGTAAGTTGCATGTCATATATTATTACTCTAACATTTGGTCAAAGTAGTATAGTGGAAGTGGATCCTCGGCGTAGGTATCCTGCCTTACCCTCCCTTTCGACACTTCTTGGCGGACCCCATGCTTGCTAGGCCCGTATGTCGGTTATTCAATGGGTTCAGCCACGTCGAGGATCCTCATCCGTAGTATACTCCCTATGTTTTATTTACTCCGCATAAAGCGAGGGGTGGTGGTATAATAAATGACACGGGTGGGGAGGGAGGGATGTCGGTTTGCTCTCAAGCTGCGGTCCCTGGCGAGCAAAAACACAAAGCGAAGCGCGTTCCATTCGGTGGCGGCGTGGAGGTCCAGTGTGCGGGCTGCAGCGAACGCGACAAGAAGCGATGTCAGTCAAAACCGATTGACGGTCGTCACGGAACCACTATTCACACGGAACCTTGTTGCTCGGCCTCGCCAGCCACTTCCCTAAAACCACACCAAATCTCAGCCCATTCCCCACCTTTTGATCCCTAGCCGCATCAAGCGTCCCTAGTTCGTCGGAAAGCCATGGTGCGCGCAAGATCACTTACTACAAGATGCCTCTGTTGGGCGCCAGCGCGAAATCGCGGCGGTCGGCGCCACAGACCTCGGTTCCCAAGCTCGCTGCGGCAGGCCAATCCCGAGTTCTCGGAGCCAAGCTGCGAGGAGGGAAGCCGATCAATGTTCCTGCGGAGGTCGCGGCGCGAAGGCCCCGATGGGTATGAGACGATGGACGTCGACTTCGTGCCGATGTCCGAGTCCCCCATGGTGCTTGGCGGACCAGCGGTTCAACATGGTGATATTAAAGGAGGAGTGGGAGGCAGAGGCTCAACTCGACCTGAGCGCGCACATGCCGCTGCCGCCGAGGCTCTCCTGGCGGAACCGAATGTCATGGATGTGAACCGGGGGCGGAGGCTCAACTTGAGGCGGGGCGCGGATGCCGCTGCCATCGAGGCCCTCCTGCAGGCGGAACGGGCGTCCGGACATGGCAGGCGGCGGAGGCTCAACTCTCGCAGAGCGCGCGGATGCCGCTCTCGCCGCCGCCCTCCTGCGGCGGAACGGGCGTCTGGACTTGAACCAGGCGGCGGAGGCTCGACTTCGACACGGGCGCGGATGCCGCTGCCATCGAGGCCCTCCTGCGGCGGAACGGGCGTCCTCGACTTGAACCGGGCTGTGCTCTCATCCGTGCAGGCGCCCGCGCTCCGCTTGAGCGAATAGCTGGAGGCCGAGGACAACCACGGTGCGGAGACACACGTCGGCAGCGGCGGCTGGTTAGCGCCGGCAGCCAAAACAGCAGGTCGTCTCTTTCCATGACGATGATAGTTTTCTTTATGTTGTTGTTTTATGGATCTTTTGCTGTGTAAAAACATATTGTACTATATTTGTTATGCAAGTCGCTGACTTGGGTCGATCTACCATTTCAGGCGGTTGGATGAATATCCTCGTCTCCTAACCCTTCTTTCCTTCTTCCTCACCTCTTCTTCTTCCCCAACAGACCACCGCACGGGCCTTACGGATACTCCCCAACATGCGGTTGGATAAACATACTCTATGAACGAAAATTATGTGTCAGGGATAGGATGTCTGAGTTTGGTTTGTTCACATGTGAAAGCACGCGTTAGTGAGGGTGTGTTCCCTTGGTTGGGTTTGCGGCATGCAGGAGCGACCGTGTGAGGGTGCGGTGCGACCGCGGCTTGCAGGAAGCGACCGTGTGAGGTGCGGTGCGACCATGGCGTGCAGGAAGCGACCGTGTGAGTGCGGTGCAACGCGACAGCGATCTTGTAAGTGTACCTCCTTCTCATTTGAAAACTTTAGGCAAGCTTGGCAAAATGTGTGGCGAAGTTTGGCAATGCAAGGCCTAGACCCAAACAGGATAAGTACATACGTACTAGGAGTACTAGTGTTAAAAAAGAAAGGCGGGGTTTTCCTTGAGGACTTAATCGATACAAATCCTCGTTTCACGTGTCAATTAATCGTATTTTTTGAAAGACCAAAGAGCTAACCATCTCACTCCTCATCGCTTGATTAATGCAGCGCCATGCAAACCAACTTTCTCACTTCGCATGCATGCGGGGATATTAATGTCCTTGGTTGCTAACCCCATCAATTTTGCCTCGGTTAGTGTTAGTGGCCCTTTGCAAATTGTAATTTTGATATCTGGACTTGTGTACAAAAAATGGAGGTAGTAACTATATTTGACTTCCTTCCCCATTGCGGTGGCGTCAGCGTTTTTTGTGTGGTTTGGCGAAGTCGTTGACGGAGAACACCATTGAGGAGACCACGGTAAGTCGTTACATAAGTGCCGCTTTGCAAGCTGAGACAACCGCCTTATTTGCATCCAAGAAGTCCTTTACTAGTACTACTACTAGGAGTACTAGTGCGGTGAATGGTTTCTCGAAGAAGATGATGGAGAAGCGGTCGTGAAGAGTGAAATGATGGTTGCCGTCCGTGCTTTGTGATTTGGCGCCTCCTTTGCTTTGTGATTTGTGATAGAAGGGACGGGGAGTAGACTCATGCTCTATACTATACTACATGCGTCCAAGCATGGGAGAAAGAGGAGAGGCGTTGCATTTTCTATTCCTTCAATCAATCAATCAATCGAGGAGCTTGGTTCCATCTTTTGGCTTTAGCAACACCATCCACAATGGTTCCCATGATGCCAAAAGCTATTTTCACATTGGCTACACATTGTGGATGCCCTTAACCGTACCACTTGGTTTTGCTCCTGTGTGCTATCTATACAAATCTCAATTATATTGATCTAAAAATTATAGAATCAAGATTAGTAAAAGGAGGTGATTTTGCAGCGGATGATGGTTTGCTAACATGCGGTCCCGTGTCGATTGCTTTACCAAGCGATCTGCGTCCCATCGAGCGAGAACAACGGCGAGAAGCAACACGTGGTTAAGTTGAAGAAGATGAGGAGAAGCGGATTCAACAGCGAGTGCAATGATGGTTGCCGTCCTCAACTTCTTTTTATCATTATTACTTCGTCCCTCAACTTAAGCGTGGGAAAGGTGCAGCTTTGTGATTTGGCCTCATTGCTCATTACTATGCGGCGCCATGGTAGGGTGCTTCACCCGGCTGCTCTGCTTGTATTCGGTATGTACGTGGACCGGTAGCTTGATGTCCCACATGTCGGTGAAAGGGACTAGAAGATTTATGAAAGCGGCGCTCCACTCTTCTGACGGAGGTAGGCGACCGACGGCCCGATGGTGTCACTTGTCTTGTATAGTACTATAGTTTTGTTGTTTATACGATCCATCGATACAAACCCGATTAAACAGGAAAGGCGGGATTTTTCCCATGCGGTAGATAATCTTGGCCATACATTTCAAAGGCAATTTTAATGTATGCAAACTGAATAATTATAAGTAACAATATGATATCTAGTAAAACTAAAACACATATGATTTATTGTGTTAGAGTGTAGTAGTAGTCTTTGTATTGCATAGTTGTTAGATGTAACATGCGAGCGTGTAGAGATGTAGTTTTGGAGGGCCTACAAAGAGAAAAGCGTATCTGGTCACGAACTTGAGAATAAGCTGATTACGGTCACTATATCGTTTTGCGGTGATTATCCGGTCACTTGCTCACAGATTCAGCATCGGATTGCACTCTGTTGACCGGCCAAATAGTGTGCGTGGCGCCATGTTGACTAGTTAAATTGACCATGTTCCTTGTGGGTCCCACATGTCGATTCGCATAGGGAAAAGGTCGGATAAACACAAATTCTGCGGTAGCGACAAGGCTCCAACCCGTGCGTGGGAATCATCTGGTTGTGTATGAGTCTGTCAGGGCCTGATGTGTGTGCATGCACATGTAGGTTGAGCACTTGAGCGTGAGAGTGTGTGTTGGTCGTGTGGTGTACTGGTGTGTGCATGCATGCGTGCGTGTGTGCGTGTGAGTGTTGCGTGCATGCGTGGCTGCGTGTGTACGTGTGAGTGTTGCGTGCGTGCGTGGGTGCATGTGTTTGTGTGAGGGTTGCGTGGATGCAGTTCATGTGCATGCGTGCGTGTGTGTATAATCACCACACCAGCTCCTGTGTGTTAAAACAGACGGCTCAGCATACCAATACAAGGCCACCTTGTCCATTGTGCCTGCGGTCATGACTTCGAACCACCGCCAAAATATTTTTTTGTCGTTTGTTTTCATTCTTACTAGCAAGATGCCCGTGCGTTGCACGTAACATCAAGATGCATTTGTATGACCTGTTTATCTTGTGAGAGAAAAGGATGAACGAGGGAAGGCCTTATTTGCAAATGTGGAGAGGTGTGTGGGTACCTTTTGCAAAATTGCCATAGTTTCTTTCCTATCCATCGAGATATAAATCGGATGACCTATATTGCAGGATGGCAGGCACACCATCATCACCAACTCTGTTTTTATAAGAGTGTATTTTATGTATTTTATAAGAGTGTAGATGTAGAGTAGATACAAGTCGGCGGTGGGCATGATGGTAGTGAGATAATGTGATGCAACACTAGAGGTGCCACGTGGAGCGTTTAAGCTGGTCAACTAGTCATGTCATGAGCAAATCTGAGTTATGCGGTGAGCCGTGTTGTATAATAACCACTAAGCGTAAGCGGTGACCGTAATGAGTGGATTATGAAGTCCAATTTATGTATCGTGCTTTCGCTTCAAATACAATGATCGTCATTGCATATATCGCGAGAGAAAGATGAAACAGCGTGAATTTTACGGGGCTTACTTTTAGAGGACACGGAGATAGTTTTGTGTGCATATGTGAAAGGCGTCTGAGGGGGTGTATCGATGGAGAGAGATGCTCTTCGTTTCTCTTTATTATGACTAACTTTGTATATAATATAAAAATATACAAATTCAAAGTGCGGGATAAATATCATTGTGGGCACCATGCAATGCAAATTAGCGTTCGTACTCCTCCATATAACTTTGTAATGTTGTATATATATACAAACTCTAAAATAATTTTTTGGCCACACTTTATTCAAAAGGAATGTTGTATGCGAAATAAACATGAAGAGAGGGCTCTTTAGATCAATGGGGTACATGATGTAACATGTGTGAATGTGTAGTTGATGCATTTGGCGGGACCTAGAGAGGTATGTGTGTGTATTACGTATTCGAGAGAGGCATGGGTAGAGGGGCGGCCAGGCGTGGGAGATAGCACGAGAAATGAGAGTGGTCTAGAGAGAGAGCGAATATGGCGTCACGACAAGAGATTCCATTCCCTTGAGTGTGTATATGCAAGGGGAGGAATAGAGGCACCAGGAGAAATTTTACGTGTGTGTGGTGTTTGTGTTGGTATGTGTGGGTGTGAGAAGATAATGAGGCGTGGGGGCAGAGGTGTGTCACGCGTGAGGTCCGATGGGTCAGGTGAGGCCCTTCATTCGGTTCCGTCCTGCACCACATTGGTGACCCATGACACATTTAGGAAGACCCATGGATGACTAGTCGTACAAGACAAAGATAGCAGAATTGTGAAGGACTATGTGTCCTTGACAAAGCCGTCTAGGATTTGTAACCCTAGGTTCTCGGACTAAGGTAACCCCTTTATCTACGATATTACTATTCATCCAACCTAACTTTAAGGGGCATCCTACAGAATGCTCTGCTAGAATCATACTAAATCGATTAGGAAGAGAGGTGTGAGACAATGCGTGAGAGGCAGGCGTAAAGATAATGTGCGTACATGAGACACGTAGGCAGGTCCATGTATATAGAAAGAATTCGATGAGGATTGTGCATGTGTATGTTTGCGAGAGGAATAGTGCTTGTGATAAAGGTTAGTGAAAACAGTTGTAAATGGTTACGAGAGGAGGGAGGGTTATATCTAGAGCATGTGTGCGAGAAAGACACCTCGGGAGAGAGTGTTTGAGCATGTGTGAGAGACCACCGATGGAAGTGAAACTACACATAAAGACTGCTCTACACATTGATTAAAGATATAAATTGTATCCAAATATTAGGATGGGATCATGATATTTGCAATTAGCGTAAGGCGGTCATTGATCCATCGGACATCTAGATTCTATCGAATTTGAGCATGTCTATGTTATTATTCGACACAATTGATCCACATAGTTAGTATTTTGAACTCCGGACAATGCATCGCTTTAGCAATCGAATATAAAAGTGAGTATAGTTCATGTTGTGTGTGTAAAGCACATTATACATCTGAAAGTTACACAATGGACATTATAAATAGCTACATATGAACTAGCATACATTTGAATTCAACTTAAGGTGGTTTAAAAATTGAATTCAACATGAAGTCCATTCAATTATTTGAATTTGATATCATGGCATTTGTAAACCATACCTAAATTATGGGGCACCAATCTTTGCTCGATTTTGTACATAATAGCATATGTAGTAGTGTACAAAATAGATTCAAATTAGCTCCTCCATTCCAAAATAATCGTAGTTATAGGATTTTCAAGTGTCAAAATTTCAAAAAAAGCGGGTAATTTAATGAGGTTTTCAAACATACAAGGTCAAATATAACGTTGTCTATTTAGGTCAATCCTCATAGTTCAAGAGTACTCTAAGCGTGAATGCTTATGTTTCAAAATTTGAGCGAAGCGCCAAAAGAGCCTCTACTACTTGAAACCACGTGAGACAAATGTTTGGTAGTACAAAATTACTTTTCTAATAACTCCGACCCGTGAAACCCATGACCCGGCGTCCAAAGGTCTAAACGGGGTAGGTTTGTAGCTTCACCTAGGCGCGCGCAACCGCCTCCGATAAACATTCATACACAATGGCCGCCTAAGCACACATGCGTGCGGCCGAAATCGCTCCCGCCCACTATTTGGGACACCTGGGATTACCATCCTACCCTCGACCCCTGATGGGTCCGAAATTTAAGAGGGGGCAAAGTTTGTACTTTCCCCAAATTTCAAACAAGCGCGTCCCATCTTACATTCAAAAAGCCAAAAACAAGCGCGTCCCAGGACGAAACATGGTTCCCCCCACCCCACCCGTCGATTCCCCATTAAGTACTCCGTGGGCGCCAAAACTACCTTTCCACCAGCCGTGAAACCCGGCGTCCTCCGTCCGCCACCCCATCCCACCCATCAACGCGCCCTCCTCCATCATCTTTGGAGCCGATACCCCGGCGTCGTGCGTCCACATAACCTCAACGCAACACCCTCCACGGCTAGTAGTTGAAGCCGAGGCCGAGCCGTCCGTGCCGAGCCAGTTCAACCCGCCATCCTGCGCCTCACGCTGCCGCTCCAACTTTGCCACCCTCCACCGCACGGAGTTGTTCCTGCTACACCGTACTTTGCCGCCTCGGATCTGCTTCCCCTCCGCCGACATCTGCCCACGGCAACCTGATCAAAAATTTGGCCATGGGTTCGTCAAGCCTGCACCCTCGAACATCGGTTTCCCGGTAAAAATAAGAAGATCGGTAGCGACATGTGGAGGTGACCACACCGGCAACCGAAGAAGGTACTCCTCTTCCCTTATTCGTGCAAATCTTACGTCTCTGCCTGCACGGTATTCATCCCACTTCTAATTTGTTGAAATTCCATTTATGATGGGGCGCTTTTAACTTGGCGAGTCATATTGGTTGCATCTTTCATGTGGTCTCTAGCTTGCATTGCTTCTTATTTGCGGAATGGTTTTGCTTAGTTTACACAAGCAGTTGTGAACATGCCATGTCGTCTGTTTTTCGTACATATTCCATCCTGGTATCATGTGTTTGCCTTACATCAAAGTAGTGATTGTCGATTATCATGCATGAATGAGTTACGAAGAGAGAATTTTATTGCTTTTTCTTGTCGGTTTTACTTGACAATTCAAAATCAATAAAGCGGAAGGAAGTTAGCAAGGCAGCGGATAAAGGTGCTCCTTCGAGCGAAGGGCCTCTCAGTTTCTACTCCTCCACACCCCAAGATGATTTCCAAGACAACACATGCATAGACACTCAATAAAGATGTGTTTATGATGAGCACGTCTCCCTAGTGCAGCATCCTTTGGTGCTCCCTCTAACTTAGCTTTTATATGTGGTTGCATGTTATGTGTGATGTCTAGCTTGTATTGCTTCTAATTTTGTTGAATTCCATCTGCTTACTTTACACATTATACTTGAATAAGACCGTGTTCTGTTTCTAGAACATACAATATCATCTATCACACCATGTTCTTACATCAAATTACTCTTGTTGTGTAACCTGCAACAATCACTTATCATAAGACACGTTTGACTTGAGTGTGATATAGGTTACATCTCACATTCTTTTCTAGCTTGTACTACTAATTTGTTGAAATGGCACTTATGGCGAGACAGTTTTAACTTGGTAGAGTGATATTCGTTGCACCTTTCATATGGTGTCTAGCTTTCATTGCTTCTAATTTGTTGAAATGCCTTCTCCTTAGTTTACACATCATAAGCTGTGAATATGCAATCTGTGAATATGCAATGGCACTAATGACGAGAGACCTCTAACATGGTAGTGTGATGTTGTTTGCATCTTGCATATGATTTGTTTCTTGTCTTGCTTCACATTTGTTTAAGCGCCATTTATGATGAGACAACTTTATTAACTTGGCGGAAGCGATATTTGTAGCATCTTTCATATGGTGTCTACCTTCCATTGCATTGCTTCTAATTTGGTGAAATGTCTTCTTCTTAGTTTACACATCATAGTTACGGTTATCTCTTCCGTCCTGTTTTTCATACATATTACATCCTCCTATCATGTGGTTGTCTAACATCAAAGTTCAGTTAAATGCATCACGCATCAATTTGTTACGAAGAACTAAATTGTTATTCGTTTTTTTGTAAACTTGACTTAACATGGCATAGAAAGATGAAGAAACACAGAATGGCGGGGAATGAGAAGCGGATGAATCCTGCAGATTCGATTAATGCTTGATGGTGCAATAGAAGGCCAAAGTCAACGAGAAAATTCTACAAACACTTGCATCCCATGCTACGAGCTGCAAAAAAAGCCAAGCGAAACAAATAGCTGCCACCAAACAAGCGAGAGACAGCCCTAGTTCTTGCAACACCTACCACAGTACTACCGGTGCCACGACATACTAAATGCGTCAACTAAACTAGCAGCACATTCTCAAGCTCCTTGCCACGACACTACTTCCCAGCACTCTTGACACAAGGCGAGTTGGCAATATCAGATGAACCTTGTGAGCTTCAACAGCAAGAAGGTAGTTCTTTGGAGTCAAATTCTGATTCCATGCTTCTTTATATGTAGTCTCACGGTTTGATATACACTAACACTTCCTATGTTCGTTGTTGGACTAGCACCTAGGCGCAAGAGAAACAAACATCGGGGATAATGCTCGATAGGTTAACTAAATCTAGAGGAGGAAGAATGGAGATCCGTTTTGAGGCAGGTTTAAAAAGGCCACGTGATGCTCTGAGTCAGCCAAGTTAGTATCGAGGCAGCGGTTGCCGTTAGGTGTCATGTCGTATCCTCCCAACATGGATTGATGCAGGGAATGACAAAAGCGAAACCAGTTCAACACCTTCCTCGACCATTTATCTGTAAGTATGGTTATGTATGGAAACTAGTAATATTGTCTTGCTCTATCCCATACTTTCTAGGTTGCTGATAATGAGACTCCCATAATTTTCAACGGATGAGGTTCAAGTTGGATAGCCAAGACGATGCAACCAGACAAGCTTGCACCCATGTTTTCAAGTCTGCTCTGCTGACGATGTCGGTATAACGAGGAAAACTCACTTTGAAGGCAAGGCTAACGATGAACTTTCCCAAACATCTCGATGGAAAATATATCGAATGAAAATGGAGAGGCCTTGTTAAACTCTTTGGTGCGATCCGAAGTATCGGTACATTATATATATGTGATCAGATCACATGTTGAAGTCCTATTCACGCATGTGTCACACAAATCTATCTTCTTGTAGGTGAACTGTTCAAAGAACAAGGCCAACCGTACAAAGTGAAATTCAACAGAGCAGCGAGGATCTCGTAGCTATATAGCACCTGCTGCGAGCCTCTTGTAATTAGCTGTTGTTTCACTCTTTTCATTGTACCATATTATCAGATCTATATTGACTTGTTGAAATGCGAGAGGAAAGCCATAAGGACCAAAAAGTACTGAACCAAATGTTGTGGAAATCTTCAAGGACTGTCACACCAGCAACAAGATGGGCATGACTACACGATCAAAGCCATTTGTTGTAAGTCCTTAATCCTCATGCCTTTTAACTACTACTTACTCGACTTGTGCCTTGAACTGCATGGTTTGCAGCCAATGTCTATTACTCTTTTCAATTTTATACACAATTGTCTTAGCGTATCATTGCACCTTACAAGGTTTAAAAGAGAGGAGTGATGTTCCTTTGATCTTGACCCGTAATCTAGTTCGTCTTTGGACTTGCCCACACAACATTACAATTGCTGTTTATGCATTCTCGGTTGTTTTGTGATATGAATGATGTCATACTATGCTTACCGTATTATAAACTTCGTCTCTTTATCCTTAGCCCTCAATACAATGTGAAGAAATAGACAATACATTAGCGATGGTACATGGTCATATGTTTGGAACGTGGTTTTATTATGTACTTTGCAATAAAATACAACTAATATTTTACATGGGTTCACCAGAATAAGTTTTGCATATAGACCAAAGCTATTTTGTTTGGTTTGCTGCCTCCTTAATATCTTACATTACGGTACTACTAATGTAAAACCTCAACTTTTCAGCGAGCTATGGAAAAAATGGTGGAACCGCCACCTTACGAAGGTGGCGAGGCAACTATAACCGCAATGTCGGCTCTTGCTGCGGTGGGTCGATACACATCCACTAACGATTGCCAAAAGCACGTTCTGCGTATCTTGGGTTGGTTGTTAAGGCAATATCGTCCAAACTGCCTCATGATCAAGATATGCAAGCTCAAAGCAATGTTGTATCTGCGCTCGGACACAAGTCCATTCCCTAACAGAGGCCCTTTGTGAAACAAGGAGAAACATTGCTCAATGTCGTCAAGATATGCATGGTTTTGAAACAGACTATCGGACATTTGCTATGTTGTTCGAGAGCCTAGAGGAAATGAAGGCGGCGGTTATGGTGCTCCATCGGACAATCTTGCATGAAAGCGTAACGATCGGGTCAAATGGTGAGCTTACGAACTTACGGTGGTGCATTTATACGCTAGGTATTAAGTTTTATGCCAACCTTCCTTTTGTTATATAGTTGTAATTTGTTTTGGTGCGATACAAAATTTATTCTTAACGTGCAGCCACGGTTGAAGAAAACAACAAGCCATTTTTGTATAGTGTAGGGTGTTCCCTATATTTGCCTTGGTGGCGATCTTTGATGCCAGTGGATGTAATCTGTCAATCGCCTTAATAGCCTAGCGTTAGTTTGACCTTATTTATTTCCTAGTCTTCTTTTCCCTGGTTTGCTAGTGGCGCAACTACCATGGGCCATATCTCGGGCCGTAGGCTCCATGGGTCTCCTAAGGGCCGTCGATAAATAGGCCTATAACCGGTGGGCCTCGGGCGTCAATAAATGGGCTTTATGTCGGTGGGCCTCGGGCTGTCGGATAAATGGGTCTACATGGGTGCGTGTCGAGGCGTGGTTGGTATCGGCCCGGACGCGATGTAACGGGCCGTTAACGGCCGTGGGACTGCAAAAGCTTAATTACATCACGAGCATAGCGAATTCGTTAACGGGCGAGAATATAGGGCGAATTTGAAGCGGTATAGCGGGTTAATAGGCGAAGCGGGCCGACTCTTACCATGGGCGAATTTGGCCCATTAGAGTGCTGAGCCGATGTGGGCCGACTCTTGCCATGGGCTTTTGGCCAATTTGGGAACATGCGATGTGGGCGACTCTTGCCATGGGCCTAATTTGGCCCATTAGGGGAACAGGCGATGTGGGCGAAGTGATCGAGGGCGAAAAGGGCCCAGAACATATGGGCTGTCAATAGGCGAAAGCTAACACGGTGAAGCGGCCCATGTAAATGACGGGCGTTAACGGTTACAAAAAAATTACTGTTCATTATGGGCTAGAGTCACCGTGGGCTGTAAAGGGCTGAAAGATCTGAAGGCCTCATATGGGCGAAAAGGCGTCGTGAGCCATACATGGGCCAAAAGTGAAATGGGCTGGTGTTATATTCGACGGCCCACATGACGTTGTTGGGCCGATTTCCTTTAGGGCCTAACGGGCCGTGAGTTAACGGGCCATAAAATGGGCCGTAAAATGGGAGGAAGAGACCGTTAACATGCTTTTCATGGGCCATCCCGTTAACTTTTGACCAAGTCAAACAGGCCGGCTTTGTAAGCTAAATGGACCAGTGGTGGGCCGTGGCACGTGTCGACATATCATAGGCGCCTATCTAACCCAGCGGCGAGCTGTCACGTGTTTCGTCCGACCAATAAAATTTTACCGTGGAAATTTCCCATTGGTCGGGCTGTTAACGGGTTATCGGATCAAAACCCGACCCGATAGCTTAACGGCATTCCGTTACGGTGGATGCCGCGTGTCGGTCACCCTTGGCGAAAAGCACTTACGTGACGCGATTTATCGTCATGGAAGTGGACACTTCCGTGATGATAATTTTCGTAATGTCATGGAACACTTCTATGACAGCACAGGTATGACTATCTTGATTTTGTCATAAATTTGTCATGGATGTACATGCATGACAAAAAATGCGACCTACTGTGACAAACACGTATCATCACGGAAGTGTATTTTTTTGTAGTGTGAGTTGGCATAGATCGAGATTAGGATCCGTCACTCCATGTATCGGAGAGGTATCTCTGGGCCCTCTCGGTAATACACATCACTATAAGCCTTGCAAGCAATGTGACTAATGAGTTAGTTGCGGAATAATGCATTACGGAACGAGTAAAGAGACTTGCCGTTAATGAGATTGAACTAGGTATGAGGATACCGACGATCGAATCTCGGGCATTAACATACCGATGACAAAGGGAACAACGTATGTTGTTATGCGGTTTGACCGATAAAGATCTTCATAGAATATGTAGGAGCCAATATGAGCATCCAGGTTCCGCTATTGGTTATTGACCAAAGATGTGTCTCAGTCATGTCTACATAGTTCTCGAACCCATATGGTCCATGCGCTTAACGTTCGATGGCGATTTGTATTATGAGTTATGTGTTTTGGTGACGAAGATTGTTGAGTCCCGGATGTGATCACGGACATGAGAGTCTCGAAATGGTCGAGAGGTAAAGATTGATATATTGTACAATGATATTCGCTTTTACGGAATGGTTTGGAAAGGTTGGGTATATTTGAATCTGGGGTTACGGAACCCCTGAGAAATATTGGGCCTACATGGGCCTTAGTGGAAGAGAGGGACCCATGAGGTGGCGAGCCCCTCAAGGGAGTCGAATAGGACAAGGAGGAGGGCGGCCCCTTTCCGTCTCCCTCCCTCTCCTTCCTTTTCCCCTCCGATGAGAAAGGAAAAAGGGGCGAATCCTACTAGGGTGGAGTCCTAGTAGGACTCCCCCATGGCGCCCCTTGGTGGCGGCCTCCTCCTCCCCTTCTTTATATACGGGGGTAGGGGGCACCCCATAGCACAACCGTTGTTCTCTTAGCCGTGTGCGGTGCCCCCCTACACAATTTACTCCTCCGGTCATAGCGTCGTAGTGCTTAGGCGAAGCCCTGCGTGGATCACATCACCATCACCGTCACCATGCCGTCGTCTTGTGGAACTATTCCTCGACCTTTCTTTGGATCAAGAGTTGAGGGGCGTCATCAAGCTGAGCGTGTGCTGAACTCGGAGGTGCCGTATGTTCGGTACTAGATCGGTTGGATCGTGAAGACGTTCGACTACATCAACCGGGTTAACCTAACGCTTCCGCTTTTGGTCTACAAGGGTACATGGACACACTCTCCCCCTCTCGTTGCTATGTGATAACCCACAAGTATAGGGGATCGTAATAGTTTTCGAGGGTGAGTATTCAACCCAAATTTATAGATTAGACACAAGGGGAGCCAAAGAATATTTGAAGGTATTAGCAGCTGAGTTGTCAATTCAACACACACGGAGATTAATTATATGCAGCAAGTAATTAGTAGCAAAGTAATATGATAGTTTTGATAATGGTAGCATTAGTAGTGATATGATATGATGATAGCAGTAATTTTGTATGCGATGTAGATGATGATAATAGTATTAACTTAGCAAAAACAATATAAGATAAATTTGTAGGCATTGGATCGGTGACTTGTTGGATGATATTCATCTGAGATAGTTAAAACCTAGAGGCGTCGGCACTAGCTCCGATTCGTTAATATAATGTAGGCATGTATTCCATAAATAGTCATACGTGCTTATGGAAAGAACTTGCATGACATCTTTTGTCCTACCCTAAAGTGGCAGCGGGGTCCATATTGGAAACTAAGGGATATTAAGGCCTCCTTTTAATAGAGAACCGGAACAAAGCATTAACACATAGTGAATACATGAACTCCTCAAACTACGGTCATCACCAGGAGTGGTCCCGACTATTGTCACTCCGGGGTTGCCGGATCATAACACGTAGTAGGTGACTATAACTTGCAAGATCGGATCTAAAACATGGATATAATTATGATAACATAAGCGGTTCAGATCTGAGTTCATGGCTTTTCGGGCCCAAAGCGACTAGCATTAAGCATAGCAAAGTTGTAGCAACATCAATCTTAGAACATAGTGGATCTTGGGGATCAAGCCCTAACAAAACTAACTTCGATTACATGATGAATCTCATTCAACTCCTCACCGACCAACAAGCCTATGAAGGAATTACTCACTCCCGGTGGGGAGCATCATGGAATTGGCGATGGAGAAGGGTTGGTGATGACGAAGAACAAAGAATCCCTCTCTAGAGCAACAAGCGGACTCGAGATATGGCCTCCCGATGAAGAACAGGATGTGGCGGCTCCGTCTCGTGGATCGCGACAATTCTTTCTCCTTGATTTTTCTAGAATAATGTGATTTTATAGCGTCGGTTTGAGGTCGGAGGGGCCACCGGTGGGGACAACCCACCTAGGCGCGCCCGAGAGAGGGGGCGCCTGGTGGGTTGTGCCCACCTAGGTGCGCCTCTCCGGTAGGTCTTGGCTCCAGAAATTCTTATTTATTATATAAAGATTCCTCACAAAGTTTCATTCCATTCCGAGACTTTTATTTCTGCACAAAAACGACACCATGGTAGTTCTGCTAAAAACAACGTCGGTCCGGGTTAGTTTCACTCAAATCATCAAATTAGAGTCCAAAACAAGAGGAAAAGCGTTAGGAAAAGTAGATACATTGGAGCGTATTAACTCCCCAAGCTTAAACCTTTGCTTGTCCTCAAGCAATTCAGTTGATAAACTGAAAGTGAAAAATAAAAACATTCTGAACTCTTTTGCTCTTATGCATAAATAAGCTTAAACAACACCCAGGTTTTCAGCCAACATTATAACTAACCATGCCGACAATAACTCTTAAAAATTATATTAACTCATATCAATGACATAATCAGCTAGCGAGCAATAATAAGATATCTCAAGCGGCAACACATTATCAAAACAACCATGATATAATATGACAATAGTGGTATCTCGCTAGCCCTTTACGAGACATAAAACATAAGCGAGCACCTCCAAAGTTCAAGCAGCGACTAAACATTATAATTCATGGTAGAAAAGATCCAGTCATGATGCACCCAACATTAGCTACACACATTGCATAAGTCATGACAGTTGTGCTCTCAGGTTCTAGCGCTTGTTTTAGAAGGTGATGACACAACATAAAAGTAAATAGATAGTCCCTTCGCAGTGGGAAGCAGTGATTTGTAGAGGTGCCAGAGCTCAAGTTTTAAAACAGAGGTAAATGATATTTTGAGACATGCACCCTTCTCATTTACTTCACGACCATCAGTTATCAATATCTTCCATCCTAAGCATGCTAGTGGCGGTTCCCAAGTGATAAAAGTAAAGGTTTTGACTCCATTGGGAGTTTTTGTGTGATTATTTGAGAGATCATTTCTTTTGCAGTTTGGGACTGGGCATCCCTATTACCGCCCTTTTCTCGTGCGATGGCGAGTGAATAAACACTCAACCTGAGAATAACCCACTTAGCATGGAAGATACCGACCACCTCCTGTCGTTCCATGAGCGATCCGAGCACCTAAAAAGAATATTTATTTGAAGTTTTTAGAGGTGGCACATGCAAATTTACTTAGGACGGCAGGGTAATACCGCATATAGGTAGGTATGGTGGACTCATCTGGAATAACTTTGGGTTCAAGGTTTTCAATGTACAAGTAGAATTCCCACTTAGTACAGGCGAAGGCTAGCAATTAGATTGAGAAGCGTCCAGCTAGAGAGCAATAACGGTCATAAACATGCATTATGCATAAGTAACATTGGACACTAGCATTAGTAGGATATGAACACCATGAACATAAATATCATAGAGGCTATGTTGGCTTTGATTCAACTACATGCATGAACATATGCCAAGTCAAGCCACTCGAACATTCAGACGAGGATACCATATCATCATACTACATCACAATCATTTTAATGCAATGTTGATATCCAAGATAAATCATTATCCACTCCTAGCTACTTATGCATGGCATGGGAAACTATAATCTATAATTGTCATTGCAAACATGTTTAATCATGATGGTTTGAATCATGAATACTAGGTTAAACATATTTACACAAACAAAACAAATCGAGTTCATACTCATTTCTCTCTTGCGGCTAGTTCATGAATATCGTCATTATTGCTTTTCACTTGCACGACCGAATGATATGAAAATCATAATAGTGCAAGCATGCCGTGGACTAAGCTGGAATCTGCAAACATTTTAACGAGGAGAAGACAAGGTAAAATGGGATCTTTATTAGATCAACAATTATTCATATGAGAGCCACTCAACATTTACATTGTGGTCCTCTCCTCGCTAAGACTCGAATAAAAAGAAAAGAAATTTAGAAACACATGAAATTTTTTGGAGTTTTTGGTTTTCTTGATCAAGCAAATAAAAGCGAAAGGCAAAAACGAGAAAAACTATTTACACGGGAAAGCTCCCAACAAGCAAAAGAAGAACAAGGAAATATTTTTGGGTTTTCTTTTTAGTATTACTACTAAGCATGCATAGAAACTAAATTAACTACAACTATTTTTCTTGGTTTTTCTAAGATTTTTCAAACACACAAGAAGAAAGCAAGAAAATAAATCTAAGCATGGATGGTACAATGAAAAGTGTGAACATCGACAATTGGAATGAAATGAACATGAATGTAATGTCGGTGAGAAACACGTACTCCCTCATGCTTAATTAGGCTTTTGGCCAAACTTGGTAGCCGATCGTAGCTTTGGATGGTAGTAGGGGTACTAAGGGCGGGCATCCACTCATTCGATCTTGAGGTTCCTCCGCTGCCTCTGCGATGCTGAGCATTCGGTGGCGATGATGTCCATGAGCATAATCCTATATCTGCCCCAGCAGCGAGAATCAAACAAAGCGAGGGAGGCAGCGGGATAATATCACAAGTTTCAATGCTAAAAACAAGGTTATAAGGAATAAGGATGTCGGGGTAATCTTTTGCAATAAAATGGTGGTGTTCCATGGCTCTGCGTGATCGTCTCCAACGTATCTATAATTTTTATTGCTCCATGCTACTTTATCTACTGTTTTGGACTATATTGGGCTTTATTTTCCACTTTTATATTACTTTTGGGACTAACCTATTAGCGAGGCCCAGCCCGAATTGTTGTTTTTGCCTATTTGGTGTTTGAAGAAGCGGAATATCAAGCAGTCCAAGCGGAATGAAACCCGGAACGTGATTCTCTCACGAGCGTGATCCGGAGACTTGGACCCTACTCCAAGAAGTGCGGAGGCAGTCACGAGGTGGGCGCCCCCAGGCGTGCCCCCTACCTCGTGGGCCCTGACAGCTCCACCGGCGTACTCCTTCCTCCTATATATACCTCGTATCCCCAAGCGATCGAACATGAGCCAAAACCTAATTCCACCGCCATACCTTCCTGTATCCACGAGATCCCATCTTGGGGCCTGTTAGGAGCTCATGGGAAGGGCATCCACCACGGAGGGCTTCTACATCAACACCATAGCCCCTCCGATGAAGTGTGAGTAGTTTACTTCAGACCTTGGGTCCATAGCTAGTAGCTAGATGGCTTCTTCTCTCTTTTGGATCTCAATACAATGTTCTCCCCTCTCTCGTGGAGATCTATTCGATGTAATCTTCTTTTTGCGGTGTGTTTGTTGAGACCGATGAATTGTGGGTTTATGATCCAGCTTATCTATGAATAATATTTGAATCTTCTCGAATTCTTTTATGTATGATTGAGTTATCTTTGCAAGTCTCTTGAATTATCCGTTTGGTTTGGCCAACTAGATTGGTAGTTCTTGCAATGGGAGAAGTGCTTAGCTTTGGGTTCAATCTTGCGGTGTCCTTACCCGATGTGAAAGGGTTGCAAGGCACGTAACGTATTGTTGCCATCGAGGATAACAAGATGGGGTATTTATCATATTGCATGAATTTATTCCTCTACATCATGTCATCTTGCTTAAAGCGTTACTCTGTTTTTAACTTAATACTCTAGATGCATCTTTGGATAGCGGTCGATGAGTGGAGTAATAGTAGTAGATGCGAGAATCGTTTGGTCTACTTGTCTCGGACGTGATGCCTATATACATGATCATACCTAGATAACCTCATAACTATGCTCAATTACATCAATTGCTCAACAGTAATTTATTCACCCACGATAGAATACTTATGCTCTTGAGAGAAGCCACTAGTGAAACCTATGGCCCCGGGTCTATTCTCATCATATCAATCTCCGTCACTTTATTTACTTGCTTTGTTTTTACTTTGCTTTTACTTTTCACTTTGCATCTTTATACCAAAAATACCAAAATATTATCTCTATCAGATCTCACTCTTGTAAGTGACCGTGAAGGATTGACAACCCCTAATCGTGTTGGTTGCGAGTAGCTATCGTTTTGTGCGGTCACGAGGGACTTGCGGCGTGGCCTCCTCTTGGATTGATACCTTGGTTCTAAAAAACTGAGGTAAATACTTACGCTCTTGTGCTGCATCATCCTCTCCTCTTGGGAAAACCAGCATAAGCTCAAGGCGTAGCAAGAAGGATTTACGGCGCCATTGCGGGGAGGCTTACATAAAAGTCAAGTCAAGATTTGGACTCCGACAATGAGCCATTTAAAGCGCTGTTACCGGGAGGTCTCATAAAAGTCAACATACCAAGTACCCATCACAATCCCTATCTCTCGCATTACATTATTTGCCTCTCGTTTTCCTCTCCCCCACTTCACCCTTACTGTTTTATTTGCCCTCTCTTTCCCAATCTCCTCCTCTCTTTCCGTTGCCTTTTCCTTGTCCGTTTGTTTGCTTGTGTGTTAGTTTGCTTGCTTGTCATCATGACTAGTCTCCTATCTTCTCCTTTATCTCCCGAGAATGAAGTTCTAAATTTTAAGCAAAGGGAAGGAGAAAATTTAAAAGATGCTTGGTATAGAATTTGCAATGCTCAAAATAGATCTACCAGGAAGCAATCTACTTCCGTTCTTCTTCGTAATTTTTACGTAGGTGCTATTCCTTGGTATAGATATATCCTTGATACCATTACGGAGGAATTTCTTGGGTAGCCATACTTTTGATTCTTATAATGCTTTAATAGATTTATTTGGCTCACCTCCTCTTTTGGTTAATGGAACTATGTTAACTTTGGAGCATGTTATGCAAAGGCTTGAAATTATTGAAAACAAAGTTGCTACCGTTGAATCCATTGAAAATCTAGATAAAAGATCCATAATCAAATTACTCAATATGGATCTAAGGTAGGAATGACTTTGAAAATATTAAGGAGAAGGAACCCATGGTTAATGAGAAAATAAATCTAGATTCTACTCGAATCGATAAACTTGAGGTATCATTACTAACTGGGAACCGCTTTTCTTCCGTAAAGAATACTCCTAGTCCTCCCACTAAAATTGCCAAGCTTATGTATGTTCCTAAAAACAAGGGTGAATCATCTAGTAAGGAAGCTGCGGATCTTAAATCTATAAGTATTCATCGATCTTTTTACTATCATTAAGGAACCATTTGCTACAAATGAATTTTTCGATCTTATGCCTAAAAGTTTGATAATTACTAGAAAGAAATAAATCTATTAGAAAGATATATGCCTTATTGAAGAATTGCCTACCAAAGATGGCAATACCTAGATCTATCCTTGCTTTTATGCCTAGCTAGGGGCGTTAAACGATAGCGCTTGTTGGGAGGCAACCCAATTTTATTTTTATTTTATTTTGTTTTTGCTTCTGTTTAGGAATAAATAATCCATCTAGCCTCTGTTTAGATGTGGTTTTATCTTTTAATTAGTGTTTGTGCCAAGTTAAACCTATTAGATCTTCTTGGGAGATAGTTATTTGATCTTGCTGTAATTTCCAGAATCTTTGTGCTCGATTGCCGAATTGTTAAAATCACGAGCGTGATAAAATAGTGATTCCAATTGCTTCGATCAATAAACAAATTTTCCAGGTCTTCTAATTTTAGTAATGAGTATTACATTTTTGTGATTCTGTTTTGCGTGTGTTGTTTGCTTATTTTGATGAATCTATGGCTAGTAAAATAGTTTATAATCCATAGAAGTTGGAATACAGATAGGTTTAACACCAATATAAATAAAGAATGAGTTCATTACAGTACCTTAAAGTAGTCTTTTGTTTTCTTTCTCTAGCAGACTCACGAGATTTCTATTGAGTTTTGTGTTGTGAAGTTTTCAAGTTTTGGGTGAATTCTTTTGATGGATTATGGAACAAGGAGTGGCAAGAGACTAAGCTTGGGGATGCCCATGGCACCCCAAGATAATCAAGGACACCAAAAGTCAAAGCTTGGGGATGCCGGAAGGCATCCCTCTTTAAATCCACTTCCATCGGTAATATACTTGGAGCTATATTTTTATTCACCAACATGATATGTGTTTTGCTTGGGCGTCTTGTATTATTTGCGTATTTGCTTGTTAGTTGCCACAATCATCCTTGTTGTATACACCTTTTGAGAGAGCCATACATGATTTGGAATTTGTTAGAATACTCTATGTGCTTCACTTATATCTTTTGAGCTTGATAGTTTTGCTCGTAGTGCTTCACTTATATCTTTTGAGCATGATAATTTTTGCACTAGTGCTTCACTTAGATCTTTTAGAGCACGGTGGTGGATTTGTTTTAAAGAAACTTGATCTCTCATGCTTCACTTAGATTATTTTGAGAGTTGTTAATAGCATGGTAATTTGCTTAATGTTAATATACTTAGTGTTCAAGATATGTGAAACTTTCTTTTGAGTGAATTGAATACTAAGATAAATTTAATGCTTGATAATTGTTTTGAGATATGGAGGTAATAATATCAAAGTCATGCTAGTTGATAATTTTGAATTTGAGAAATACTTGTGTTGAAGTTTGCAAGTCCCGTAGCATGCGTATGGTTAAGTTGTGTAACAAATTAGAAACATGAAGTGTACTGCTTGTGCATCCTTATGAGTGGCGGTCGGGACGGCGATGGTCTTTTCTACCAATCTATCCCCTAGGAGCATTGCGCGTAGTACTTGATTTTTGATGGCTTCTAAATTTTTGCAATAAGTATATGAGTTCTTTTGACTAATGTTGAGTCTGTGGGTTATCGCACTTTTACCTTTCCACATTTGCTAGCCTCTTGATGCCGTGCATTGCCCTTTCTCACCTTGAGAGTTGGTGCAAACTTAGCGGTGCATCAAACCCGTGATATGATCGCTCTTTCACACATAAACCTCCTTATATCTTCCTCAAAACAGCCACCATACCTACCTATCATGTTATTTCACATTTCTTTTTGACAGTAGGTAGAGGTATTTGAAAACTTCAATAGTGATTGTCGGAGATTTTTCAATAACATTAATACCATTCACTTGGAATTGTTTCTTGAGAAAGTGCACCGTGTGCTCATCACCATTGATATGAAAAGTGACCTTGCTTTTATTGCAATCAATAACAGCCCTGCAGTATTCAAGAAGGGTCTACCAAGGATAATCGACATGTTGTGGAGTCCTCGGGCATCTCAAGTATAACAAAGTCGTTAAAATAGTAACATTAGCAACAACAACAGGCACATCCTCATAGATACCGATAGGTATGGCAGTTGATTTTCCAGCCATTTGCAAAGATATCTCAGTAGGTGTGAGTTTATTCAAATCAAGTCTTTTATATAAAGAGAAGGGCATAACACTAACACCGCTCCTAAATCACACAAAGCAGTTTCACATAATTCCTTTTGATAGAGCAAGGTATAGTTGGTATTCCTGGATCTCCAAGTTTTTTAGGTACTCCAACTTTGAAAGTATAATTAGCAAGCATAGTGGATATTTCAGCTTCCAGTATTTTTCTCTTATTAGTGATGATGTCTTTCATGTACTTTGAATAAGGAGGCATTTTCAAGATGTCAGTCAAGCGAGTACGCAAAAAGACTGGCCTCATCATTTAAGTAAAGCGTTCAAATTATTCATCATTATTCTTTTTAGTTGACTTAGGTGGAAAAGGCATAGGTTTTTGAACCCACTGTTCTCTTTCTTTATCGTGTTTTCTAGCCACAAAGTCTCTTTTATCATATCTTTTATTCTTAGGTTGTGGGTTATCAACATCAACAGGTGGCTCTATCTCAACATCATCATCTGGTTCTTTTTCATTGTTTGGTTGAGTGTCTTCATGAACCTCATCATTATCTTTTTCATTATCAAAAGGTGAGTGTTCATTACCATTTTGAATTTCAGCATCGAGATAGAAGTTTCATTATCATTATCAGGAGGTTTTTCTATTTCAGGTTCACTAGAAGCATGCAAAGTCCTATCATTTTTCTTCTTCTTTTTCTTTCCAGAAGGACTAGCTGCATCAATGTTATTTCTTTGTGAATCTTGTTCAGTTATTTTTGGGTGTCCCTCAGGATAAAGTGGTTCCTGAGTCATTTTACCTCCTCTAGTTGCAACTCTAATAGCAAAGTCATGTATATTATTATTCATTTCATCAAGCAACTCTCTTTGAGATTTAGCAACTTGTTCTAACTAAGTTTGAACCATAGAAGCATGTTTTCCAACACCTCTAACATCATTTGAAATTCTAAATAACAAGTCACTCAAGCGAGCAATCATATCGAATTATATTTCAATTGTTTCATAACATTTGCATTGAAGTGATCTTGTTTTCTAATATAGTTTTCAAACTCATAAAGGCATTGGCTCGGATGCATATTGTGAGGATTATCATTATCATTGAACTTCATTAAAGAATTTACCTCTACCACCTTAGGCAGTGGTGGTGTATTAAATCCATGTATTTCTTCAATAGGAGGTAAATTTTAACATCCTCGACTTTAATACTGTTTTCCTTCATAGATTTCTTTGCTTCTTGTATATCTTCAAGACTGAGATATAATATACCCCTCTTCTTCGGAGTGGGTTTAGGCGGTGGTTCAGGAAGAGTCCAATCATCATAATTTTTCAATATATTATTCAATAATTCTTCAGCTTGTCCAACAGTTCGTTCCCTGAAAACACAACCATCACAACTATCTAGGAAGTCCCTAGATGCATCGTTAGTCCATTATAGAAGATATCAAGTATTTCATTTTTCTTAAGAGGATGATCAGGCAAAGCATTAAGTAATTGGCAAAGCCTCCCCCAAGCTTGTGGGAGACTCTCTTCTTTAGTTTGCACAAACTTAAATATTTCCTGTAAGGCAGCTTGTTTCTTATGAGCAGGAAAATATTTTTCAGAGAAGTAATAAATCATATCACGGGGACTCGCTTTTTTGAGAGAGCAAGAGTATTGTACCAAGCTTTAGCATCACCCTTTAATGAGAACGGAAATAATTTGAGAATATAATAATAGCGAGTCTTCTCATCATGAGTAAAAGGGTGGCTATGTCATTCAAGTTAGTAAGATGTGCCTAGCGGTTTCAGTTTCATAAACATGGAAAGGATCAGATTCAACCAAAGTGATTAACTCGGGTTGTGAGAGAATTCATAATCCTTATCATCAATAAAGATAGGTGAAGTAGCAAACTCAGGATCATATTTCATTCTAGCATTCAGAGATTTTTCTTTATATTTGCATAATAATTTCTCTAGATCATCTCTATCCTTACAAGCAAGAATATCTCTAGTTGTCTCCTCATTCATAACATAACCTTCCGGTACCTTAGGCAATTCATATCTAGGAAGGCTAGTTATAGCATGTGTTTCAGGAGTTTCAGTTTCAAGCTCATCATCAGATTCAACAACATCATGTTGTATTACTCTGGCCCTGTTTGGTTCAGCTTTTATCGGCCAGTTTCGCTGCATGTGGCAGAATCTGAACCAAAGGGCGAACCCAGCAGAATCCGATTCCAGAAATCCGCTGCCAAAATCTGAACCAAAAGCGGAAGCAGCCCAGGACGTGCTTTCGAAAATCTGATTCCGTTGCGGGCCAAAATCAGAAAAAAGTTGTATCAGTTGGTTTGCCAAATGACCTACATCTTTTTCACATCAGATTTTCAACAGTTGTTTTTCCACAGCAGATTTTCACAGCTGCTTTTAGAAATCCACAGCCCGAACCAAGCAGGGCCTCTACCAATCTGTTCATCAAGAAATTCACTGAGTGGCACATCATCATTATCAAGCAAGGTACTAGCATCATCATAAGCATTATCTATAGCAGAAGTAGCATCATCAATAACTTGTGACATATTAGAATTGATAGCATGTGGTGGTGTTGCAAGTTTACTTATAACAGAAAGTGATTCTAAAGCAGAACTGGATGGCAGTTCCTTACCTCCCCTCGTCTTTGAGGGAAAAATCTTAGTCTTGGCATCCTTTAGATTCTTCATAGTGATAAATTGATAATAATCCCAAGTGACTCAACAAATATAGCTATGCTCCCCAACATGGCGCTTGAGAAAAAGGTCTTGATAACCCACAAGTATAGGGGATCACAACAGTTTTCGAGGGTAGAGTATTCAACCCAAATTTATAGATTCGACACAAGGGAGCCAAAGAATATTAGAAGGTATTAGTAGCTGAGTTGTCAATTCAAACCACACCGGAGATTAATTATCCCGACAAGTAATCAATAGCAAAGTAATATGATAATTTTGATAATGGTAACGATGGCATGATAGCGATATGATGATAGCGATAATTTTGTAGCAAGTGTAACAGTGATGATAATAGCAGTAACTTAGCAAAAACAATATAAGATAAATTTGCAGGCATTGAATCGATGACTTGTTGGATGATATTCATCATGAGACAGTTATAGCATAGAGGCGTCGGCACTAGCTCGGTTAAATCAATATAATGTAGGCATGTATTCTGTAAATAGTCATACGTGCTTATGGAAAGAACTTGCATGACATCTTTTGTCCTACCCTCCCGTGGCAGCGGGGTCCATATTGGAACTAAGGGATATTAAGGCCTCCTTTTAATAGAAGGCATCCTTTTAATAGAGAACCGGAACAAAGCATTAACACATAGTGAATACATGAACTCCTCAAACTACGGTCATCACCAGGAGTGGTCTCGACTATTGTCACTCTGGGGTTGCCAGATCATAACACATAGTAGGTGACTATAACTTGCAAGATCGGATCTAAAACATGGATATAATTATGATAACATAAACGGTTCAGATCTGAGTTCATGGCACCCATGCCCAAAGTGACAAGCATTAAGCATAGCAAAGTCATAGCAACATCAATCTTAGAACATAGTGGATACTAGGGATCAAGCCCTAACAAAACTAACTCGATTACATGATGAATCTCATCCAACTCCTCACTGACCAGTGAGCCTAAGAAGGAATTACTCACTCCCGATGGGGAGCATCATGGAATTGGCGATGGAGAAGGGCTGGTGATGACGAAGAATGAAGATCCCCCTCTCCGGAGCCCCAGACAGACTCTAGATCTGGCCTCCCGATGAAGAACAGAAGGTGACGGCAGCTCTGCCTTGTGGATCGCGATAATTATTTCTCCCTGATTTTTTTCTGGAATAATGTGATTTTATAGCGTCGGTTTCAGGGTCAGCGGGCCCACCAGGTGGGGACAACCCACCTGGGTGCGCCAGGAGAGGGGGGGCGCCCTGGTGGGTTGTGCCCACCTAGTTGCCCCTCTCCGGTGGGTCTTGGCTCCAGAAATTCTTATTTATTATATAAAAATTCCTCGCAAATTTTCGTTCCATTCCGAGAACTTTTATTTCTGCACAAAAACAACACCATGGTAATTCTGAAGAAAACAGGGTCAGTCCGGGGTTAGTTTCATTCAAATCATGCAAATTAGAGTCCAAAACAAGAGGAAAAGCGTTAGGAAAAGTAGATACGTTGGAGACGTATCACTATGCATCTCCTAGATAGATCTTGCGTGATCGTAGGATTTTTTTTGAAATTGCATGCTACATTCCCCAACGGTGGCATCCGAGCCAGGTCTATGTGTAGATGATATGCACAAGTAGAACACAAAGAGTAGTGGGCGATAATAGTCATACTGCTTACCACCAGCGTATTTTTATTGCATGTGATGTTTATCTTTTATGCATCTTATTTTTCTTAATGCGGTGGTAGCATTATAAGATGATCCTCACTAAATTTCAAGGTATAAGTGTTCTCCCAGTATGCACCATTGCGACGGTTAAATGCGTGTCGAGACACCACATGATGATCGGGTGTGATAAGCACTACATTCACATACAACGGGTGCAAGACAGTTTTGCACGTGCAGAATACTCGGGTTAAACTTGACGAGCCTAGCATATGCAGATATGGCCTCGGAACACTAAGACCGAAAGGTCGAATGTAAATCATATAGTAGATATGATCAACATAGAGATGTTCACCATTGAAAACTAGTCCATCTCACGTGATGATCGGACATGGTTTAGTTGATACGGATCATGTGATCATTTAGATGACTAGAGGGATGTCTATCTAAGTGGGAGTTCTTAAGTAATATGATTAATTGAACTTTAATTTATCATGAACTTAGTCTGATAGTGTTTGCATATCTATGTTGTAGATCAATAGTATGTGATGTAGCTCCCATTTATTTTGATATGTTCCTAGAGAAAATAAGTTGAAAGATGATAGTAGCAATGATGCGGACTGGGTCCGTGATCGAGGTTATCCTCATTCACCGCACGGAAGAATTATGTCTTTGATGCACGCTAGGTAGCGGACCTATTGCGGGGCGGTCTGAGGCGTTATGAGCGTTTGGCAAGCTCGATATGATGACTACTTGATAGTTTAGTGTGCCATGCTTTACGGCTTAGAACCGGGACTTCAAAAGCGTTTTGAGCAGGGGAGCATATAAGATGTTCCAAGAGATGAAATTGGTATTTCAGACTCATGACCAGGTCGAGAGGTATAAAATCTCTGACAAGTACTTTGCCTACAAGATGGAGGAGAATAGCTCAACCAGTGAGCATGTGCTCAGAATGTCTGAGTACTACAATTGCTTGAATCAAGTGGGAGTTAATCTTCCAGATAAGATAGTGATTGATAGAGTTCTCTAGTCACAATCACCAAGTTAATGGAACTTCGTGATGAACTATAATATGCAATGGATGACAAAAACGATTACCGAGCTCTTCACGATGCTAAAATCGGCAAAGGTAGATATCAAGAAAGAGCATCAAGTGTTGATGGTTAAAAATACCACTAGTTTCAAGAAAAAGGGCAAAGGGAAGAAGGGGAACTTCAAGAAGAATATCTAGCAAGTTGATACTCCCGGAAGAAGCCCAATTCTAGACCTAAGCACGAAACTAAGTGCTTCTACTGCAAGGGACTGAGTCCTTTGGAGCGGAACTGCCCCAAGTATTTGGCGGATAAGAAGGATGGCAAAGTGAAAGGTATATTTGATATACATGTTATTGATGTGTCCCTTACTAATGCTCGTAGTAGCGCTGGGTATTTAATCTGGTTACATTGCTCATATTTGCAACTCAAAATAGGGACTCTGGATTAAGCGAGGATTGCCTAAGGGCGAGGTGACGATCTTGGCGTCGGAAATGGATCCAAGGTCGATGTGATCACCGTCGGCACTCTACCTCTACATCTACCTTGGGATTAGTTTTAGACCTGAATAATTGTTATTTGGTGCCAGCGTTGAGCATGAACATTATATCTGGATCTTGTTTGATGCGAGATGGTTATTCATTTAAATCGGAGAATAATGATTGTTCTATTTATATGAGTAATATCTTTCATGGTCATGCACCCTTGATGAGTGGTCTATTTTGTTGAATCTCGATCGTAGTGATACACATATTCATAATATTGAAGCCAAAAGATGCAAAGTTAATAATGATAGTGCAACTTATTTGTGTGCCTTGCCGTTTGGGTCATATTGGTGTAAAGTGCATGAAGAAACTCCATCTTGATGGGCTTTTGGAATCACTTGATTATGAATCACTTGATGCTTGCAAATCATGCCTCATGGGCAAGATGACTAAGACTCCGTTCTTGAGAAAAATGGGTGAGCAATGACTTATTGGAAATAATACATCTTGATGTATGCGGTCGATGAGTGTTGAGGCTCATGGCGGGTATCGTTATTTTCGGCCTTCATAGATGATTTGAGCAGATATGGTATATCTACTTAATGAAACATAAGTATGAAACATTTGAAAAGTTCAAAGAATTTGAGTGAAGTGGAAAATCATCGTAACAAGAAAATAAAGTTTCTATGATCGATCGGCGGGCGAATGTTTGAGTTATGAGTTTGGTCTTCATTTGAAACAATGTGGAATAGTTTACGCAACTCCATACACGAAACACCATAGCGTAATGGTGTGTCTGAACATCGTAACCGTACTTTATTAGTGCAATCTATGATGTCTCTTACCGATTTATCACTATCGTTTTGGGGTTATGCTTTAGAGACCGTTGCATTCACGTTAAATAGGGCACCATCTAAATCCGTTGAGGCGACACCATATGAGCTGTGGTTTGGCAAGAAACCTAAGCTGTCATTTCTTAAAGTTTGGGGTTGCGATGCTTATGTGAAAAAGCTTCACTGATAAGCTCGAACCCAAATCGAATGCGTCTTCATAGGATACCCAAAAGAAACTGTTGGTACACCTTCTATCACAGATCCGAAGGCAAGATCTTTGTTGCTAAGAATGGATCCTTTCTAGAGAAGGAGTTTCTCTCGAAAGAAGTGAGTGGGAGGAAAGTAGAACATGATGAGTTAATTGTACCTTCTCTTGAATCGAAAGTAGCTCATCACAGAAAACCGTTCACGTGATGCCTGCACCAACTAGTGAGGAAGCTTATGATAATGATCATGAAACTTTGGATCAAGTTACTACCGAACACTGTAGGTCAACGAACACGTTCCGCACAGTGGTATGGTAATCCTGTTACGGAAGTCATGTTACTAGACCATCACGAACATACGAACTATGAGGAAGTGATGATGAGCCCGGAATTACGATATATGGCTTGAGGCCATGAAATCTAAGATAAGATACATGTATGAGAACATAGTATGGACTTTGATTGACTTGCCCGATGATCAGCGAGCCATTGAGAATAAATGGATCTTGAGAGAGGAGACGGTGATAGTAGTGTTACTATCTACAAAGCTCGAATTATGCATAAAGGTTTTGACAAGTTTAAGGTGTTGACTACGATGAGATTTTCTCACTCGTATCGATGTAAAGTCTATCCGAATCATGTTAGCAATTGCGCATTTTATGAAATATGGCAAATGGATGTCAAAACTGATTCCTTAATGGATTTATTAAAGAGAGTTCTATATGATGCAACCAAAGGTTTTTCAATCCTAAAGGTGCTAACAAAGTGTGCAAGCTCGTGATCCATCTATGGACTATGAAAGTGCGCTATATCGACTAGAGGGGTGAATGGCGATTTTATGAATTCTTCTTGAGGAATTTGCGGTGAGGAAATTCCTTAGCGAAGAACTACTTTGCAGAATAAGTACTCGAAGTAAGCATAACAGATTACGGGCATAGTCATCATGATGAAATGAAGACAACCACAGTCTGAAAGCGTAATCACGAGGATAACACAAGATGAAGACAAACGGTGAAGAAATTGGCGAGGAAATTGAGAAAGTCTTGATCAAAGTCTTCAAACACAGATATGAACAAACACTCAACACGGTAATGAGGAAATGAAAGGGTTGAGGAAATAGAACCGATTAGGTTGGTGAAGACAATGATTTGGTAGACCAGTTCCAACTGCTGTCTCGGTTATGCGTCTGGTTGGAGCGGCTGAGTATTTAAACTCGAGGACACAGTCCGGACACCCGATCGCTGAGCACGCAGCTCGGGACACCCAGTCCTCACCGTATTCTCCTTGAACTATGGTCACACAGACCTCGTCCAATCACTCGTGGTAAGTCTTGAGCGACTTCCAAACCTTCACAGACTTGGTCACTCGGCGATCCACAATTCCTCTTGGATGCTCTAGACCATGGCGCCTAACCGTCTGGAAGAAGCACAGTCTTCAAAGGTAACAAGCGTCGGATCCACAGGGATCAATTTCTTGATGATGCTCAATCACTTTGGGTTTATTGGGGTTTGGTTTTGGGTTTTCCTCACTTGATGATTTTCGCTCAAAGTCCTCGGAGGATGGGTTGCTCTCAAATGACAAGTGTCAAGTTCTCTCGGGCAGCCAACCAGCTAGTGGTTGTGAGGCGGCTATTTATAGCCTAGGGAACAGCCGACATGATAAGACATAAATGCCCTTCAATGATATGACCGTTAGGTGGATAAGATATTTTGGGACAGGTGGCGGCGCTAACCTGACAGCGATCGGAAATTTGAACATCAAATTCCTCGGGGCTATCATGTTCCTCCTTTGTGTAGGCAATTCGCCTTTGGCGAATTCCTAACTCCTCGATCGAACAAATTCCTCGTGACCGGAAGAGCTTTGTCTCATCCTTGAAGAAATTAGTGAACTATATGAGATTTCAAAAGCTTCACTCGAAGGATTGGTAGATGTAGGATTTTGAGTTGAGCATCACATGGAAATTTTTCCTTAGTATTTCCTCGACCCCCTTTAACGATCGGTGTTTCCTATGACTCAAGAAAGAAAAAATGAAACTACGAAAACAAAAGTCTTCACGCTTCATGTTCCTCAAATGAATACCGAGTCTTCAAGGTCACACCAATTTCTTCACTTTCAAAGTCTTGAGAAAGTCTTGAGAATATCAAAGTCTTGGATTGAAGAACTTCATTTTTAGAATTCGACTTTCTCTGTAAATATCAAACTCCTCATAGACTTATAGACCTGTGTACACTCACAAACACATTAGTTCCTTAACCTATAAGTCTTCAATCCACCAAAATCACTAAGGGCACTAGATGCACTTACAATCTCCCCTTTTGGTGATTGATGACAATATAGGTTAAGTTTTCAACGAGGATAAACATATGAAGTGTAAATCACGATAATGAGGAATTTGATTGCAAGATATAGAAGAACTCCCCACGAAGATGTGCATAGTGAGGAATTTGCTTTTGAGGCAATTCACATTTGAATAATTGAATCATGGAGATCTCCCCTATATCTTGTAATTCATACGCATTTAACATATAATATGAAGAATTTGAAATGCATGATGAAATATGGTGCTTGATGTTATGCAAAAGTAGCATCAAGAGTATCGAGCCGTCGATTTGCTATGAAGATTTTCAAGGGGCTCAAGAGAATCGAGCATAGTGCGAGCATAATGCATCAAAAGTATCAAAGCACCATCGGGTTTAAGATTACAACTCGATCCAATAAAAGTTTGGAAGAGCGGGAGTTGTAACTTAATAGAAATAAATTACTGTATATAGGCAATAAACTAGACCCGCTTGAAGACTAACTCAAATTTCTCCCCTTTGTCATCGAATGACCAAAAGGATTGGCGAGGACTAACGCTCTGAAGAATTTCAAGTTGAAGATGGGCGCCTTGACATTGTTGGGGTCGGTTGTTGAAGTAGGACCAGCGCAGATGTCTTCCAAGTCTTCATTTTCATCGGTGTGCGAGATGAAGAATATGAGCTAGCCACCAAGGAAGGAACTTTGACCTTCTTGAATTTCTTGGAGGAGGTGCAGACCAGTCAAATTCTTCCTTGAGACCCATTGAATCGATTCTTCTTCATTGTAGACATGTGAAAGAACAGCCAGTGCGTTTGAAGGTTTCATGGAGGTAGTAGTGGTTTTCTTCCTTGCATTTTGTGTGGAGGTCATGTTGTAAAGAAGAGTACCAAGCGGCGCTTGAACCATTTATGATTCGATCAACCTTGATGAAGGCGAGGTAACTCACGATCGATCATCACCACAGGTGCGATAGCTTGAGGACTTTGCTTGGTGAGGTATTTGCGGCGAGTCATGTGTGGCGAGTCATCATTGGTGGAGTAGGATGCTGCTGCGGCTGTCCATCAATGGGCGAATGCCTTCATCGATCACGCGATAGCCTTGCCCTTGTCATCGGTGAGGTAAAGGTCCGTTTGAGGACTTCAATCGGGGCAAGTAGCTGCGGTGGTTCAAAGTATCAGCCTTGTAATTGAGTGAAGACCTTGACCTGATGAATCTCATAATCCAAAGGCGCATAAGGCTTCAGCTCAAATGGTGACATAGCAATGTTTGCGAGTCCTCATGAAGAAATCATGGAAGTTGGCCAGGAGCGCCATGGATGATGTTGAAAAGCATATTCTTCATGTTGCCAATGACTTCTTCATCGTTAGTCGTGACCTTTGATTGGACTCATTGTCTTCGTCGAATCCGATAGACAGTCAGAGGCACATATAATAATTCCTTGACGAGGAATTTGGTTCTTAGGGCCTGCCTTGGCTTCAAAGGCTTCATCGGCACTTGCATATAGTGATTTGTAAGTTACGGTTAAATCGTGAATCGTCGTGCACCATCAAGCGAAGGGTGAGTGGTAGGGCGCGAAGCAATTCGATTCTTGGTGCCTTGTAGTGAGTATTTTCAGTCATCAATCTAAGACCCATGAGTTCACGTCTTGAGCGTCTCGGTGATGTGCAGCGTTGCATAAAACTGAAGAATTAGCTCTTCATTCCGATCCACAGATATCGGTCAGAAATTTAGAAGTCTGCGTCGTGAAGAACAAGGAGGGTGGCTCAAAGCTGGCGGTGACTCCATATCCACATGAGGAATATGAGCATGATCGAAGATTTTATCCTTGTTGAAAACCGAGGAATAGAAGTTGGCTTGGTGGCAGTCCGAAGCGCCTCTTCCTAATGCGGCGAATCATATGGATTATATTGATGAAGAACACGTGCTCGGCAAAGAAATCTTCAGCCTTGAACTTTTGCTTGCTTGAGCGGATTCTTTTGCTTGGGCAGAGGGTGTCGATGAGTTGCATCACCACCTCGGGAATCGTAAGTTCAGGTTCTTGGTGAGAATTTCTTGTTCCTCAACGGTGCAATCGAGGATCGTGACAGCATTTCATCGGCACTAGCGGCTGGAATTTCTTCATGCCGCAGAACCGTGGGTTGTTTTTTCATTGTCCATTTGGACTGTTTGTGCGAGGGTGAGGAATTTGTTGGGCGGGGTGAAGAGAGGAGTATTGGGATCTTGACTTTCCCAAAAGTCATCGTTGATCACGGTGTGGTGCATCCAATATCCACATCTTCATCTTCAATTTCCTCAACACCAGCCTCTTCGGTATGTGAGGCGAGGCATATGTGAGAAATAGCGGGGTTGAAGGATTGCATCCACTTCAATTTCTTCATCAACCTGCTCTGAAGAAGCAGCGAGAATGATGTTCTTCATCAGATCCGATTGGGATCTCATAGTCTTCTCAAAGGAACAACTTCCTTTGATGGTATGGAGAAATTGGAACCGCATCAATTGGATTTTCGAATGAGCTGGTCATTGGCTTCATTTTCTTCGTGGCGAAGAATCGGCAGATTGATGCTTTCCTTTTCTTCACAGCAGCTCGTTCGCAGCCTTGGTTTTCTTCATCAGGGAGATGGAAGAATGGGAGTTGGAGTTGGCGTGGGAGGGCTGAGGAATTTGGTTGAGTTTCTTGGTATGGCGGTGCGGTTGCCTGTCTTGAGCAATTTCTTGAGCGCACCACTAGTGGGTGCCACAGCAATTTCTTCGGTGGTGGAATAGGATCATCAGCCACGGAATTAGCATTTTCATCAGCGGGCTGAGCGTCATCAGCGGTCTTGGCATGTTCTTCGATGGCTGGTGAGGCTCCGGCTGAGGAATTCATGTTGCCTTGGGGCAGCAACATTTGTGAATTTCTTCGTCGGGTTCACAAATCGACCTCGGCTCCTTGCCAATCAGCATAGTATGAATCGAAGTTTTTCTTTGAGGTCTTGAATTTCCGTTTGGACCTTGAGAAGCTCCTCGGTGTCATTTTGACAACGTTTTCTTGAGAACTTCTCCTTCTGTATTGAGCCTTTTGATTTCCCTTGCCTTCTCAAACTTCCATTTTTCTTCAGCGATGAAGTGAGTCAACGCATGACTTTGTCCAGGTGTCAGATGAATGTCAGGCATAGGGGTATTGGGATCCTTGTGCCAGAGATCAATATAGTCGAGGACTTTCTTCGGGTCCAACAGCGATGTACAGATGTACCTTTGGCTCTAGCGGCCTTTACTTGACGGTCTCTGATGATTTCCGCAAGTTCTTCATCAGATGCTTCATCATCAGATGGCACATGGAATGCAACCTGTTTCTTCCTTGGGCTAGGCCGAGGACCTCGTCCAGCTGTTGCTTTGGTCTTCAGCTGAGTCGGGCCAGATGAAGAAATGGGAGCTGGCGAGAACTTGCATAAATGCCCGAGGCAATTGAAAAGCCAGCAGTCCTTTGGCATGTAGCAGTGCGAGGACTGAAAATTTTGATGGAGCTGTTGAGGACTTTGGTGAAGCAGCGGCGATGTGAGAATTTGCTTGGAAGGTGCTTCTTTGAGGAACTTGGCCGTGAGAAGCGGATGGTGAAGCACTTGGCTTATGAGCAGGCTTCTTTGCATGGATTTCCTCGGTTTGACCGAGACCTCAATGGCAGTAGCAGTGGCAGAATCCTCATTGAATTTCTTCACTGCCTCCTTGGCTTGTTTTGCCAATTTTGCTTGGCGTTTAGCCCATTCATCAGGAAAGTCCTCACCTCGTTTGATGCTTGTGGGATCAGCTACTTGGCAGTGCCAATGGAGCTCTTGGGCATGGCGGATTAAGAGCGAATTTCTTCATGTACTTAGGAGTTACATATCTGTATTCCCTCCATTCCGTGCCCATCTCCGTTCAATCTTCGAATCGCACCTTGCGTTGATTTTTGTTTTCTTCATCCGGTGTGCAGTAGTCGGCATATATTTCCTCGAGGATTTCAAAGCAGATCATAACCTCAGGTTTCTTTCCTCCCTTACGTGGCTTCTTACCGTCGCCATGTTCTTGAGTTGAGAATTTGAACAATTGAGTTCTCGAAGAAGTATGCAGTTTTCTTCGAGAGCGCTGCAAATGAGTTAAGTTGATGAGAACCTAGGGATTCAGCGGCGGACATGTGTACTGTGGACGAGTATAGGTGCGAGGAATTTGGAGAGGTCATATCGTTCTCGAAGGTTTTCAAAAAGAACAAGTTTTGAGGATTTTGACCGGATGAGCCTTGAAGAATTTCACTAGCGTTCTTTGTCTTAGGTTCGAGTTGTATAGATCGAGGATCCACACAATTGAGGAATCTTTAAGAAAATCATTGCTTAGAAAGCGAATCAATAGATTTGAGGTGTTCATATGTGTGAAGATTTGAAGAATAAACACCTTTGAAGAATTTGAAGAAGATTTGAGAATCAAGCGAGTAATAAAAGTAACTTTTAATTACCGAAGTGAAGAACACGACGAACTGAGAAGAACAGTTGGGAAGTTCGTCGTTCAGATCTTCACGCCCTAACTTGGCGGAGGAAGACAGCTTCTGGCGGCGGGTGAGGATTTCAGCGATCGGTAGCGATCACGTCGGCTGACGAGGTCAAAGCGATGAAGCTTTTCCTCACCGCTGACGATGGAGTAGCGGCGGCGCTAGGGTTTGAGGAGCTCGGCGGGAGAGAGGTCGAGCGAGAGTGAAAGAGTGAGGAAGGGGAGGGTATTTATAGACCACGGTGAAAAGCGGATCGCCGAAGATTTAGGACGAACATGCCCTGACTATTTCCTTCTCCACGACATGTGTCCTTACGTCTTGTGTAGTGGAGATCGTGTATGATCGTGGGTAAATAAAGTAATGCATCGTGGGATGCGGAATGGTTTAATGGTAAAGCGAAGGTTTGGATAAGATCAGTTTTAACGTTCCGTTGCAATTTCTTCATTTGTCAAGGACACGGTGAAGATTTTGAGCGAGTTTCAAAATAGAGCGCACATGAAGAATTTGTGAATGGATTGGGTTGAGTATAGCATAGAGGGAAGGGTCCAATCACATTCCTTAGCGAGAAAAAAATGACTTGAAGAAATAGCCATAAGTGAATCTTGTAGAGGACATAAACCCATATATATATATATAGCCAATGAAGAAAGGCAGCGAAAGCAGTGAACATTTTGCAAAGTTGAAGAAATTGAAAAGCGAAGAATTTCAAAACGGGGAAAAACTCAAATTGAAGATTTTCAACTTTGGTGGTGGCGTGACCCACCATATAAGAATGATGATTTCAGACACCGTGTACAATTGTCGTAGGGTTCTGAGAATCAAATTCTTCATTAATTTCTTCACATTTAGAGTGTTATTCTTCATTGATTGAAGAAAAACGATTCTTCATGTGTTGCACATCTAAGTCATCAATTTTGCAGAAGTGTTAGGATGTGTGTCCTTTTCAAAGAACGTTCGAAGATTCTAAGATATTTAGCTCACACCTCAACTTGCTAAATCTCTTCTCATCCAAGGAGCTTAGTGAAGATATCACCTAGCTGTTCTTGGTCTTCACGTGCTTTCGATGGAGATGTAAGCCCTTCAACACATGATCACGAAGAAAATGATGGCCAATTTGAATGTGCTTTGTCTTGAGTGCTGAAGCTGGGTTATGAGCAATCTTGATGGCACTCTCATTGTCACAATAGAGAGGCACATTCTTCACATTGATGCCGTAGTCCTTGAGAGTTTGCTTCATCCATAGTAATTGAGCACAACACGAGCCAGCAGCAATGTATTCAGCTTCGCGATGGGACGGTGATCATGATTCTGTTTCTTGAGGACCAACGGACCAAAGATCGTCAGAAATGAAAAGTACCGGATGTTGACTTGCGGTCCACACGATCATGACATAGTCAGTCGAGAATATCAATGAGATCAAAAGTAGAGCCCTTGGGGTACCATAATCCTAGTGTTGGTGTGTGAGCTAGATATCGAAGAATATGCTTCACAGCCTTATGGTGTGATTCCTTGGTGTAGCTTGAAATCGGTCACACATGCAAACACTAAGCATCGGCCTAGATGCACATAAGTACAATAAAGAACCAATCATGGGCGGTATACCTTGTGATCGAAGTCAATACCATTTTCATCGGTGCATAGATGGCCATTTGTGGGCATAGGAATTTTGACACCTTTGCAATCTTGCATGCGAATTTCTTGAGGACATCTTTGAGGTATTTCTCCTAAGATATGAATATGCCATTGTGTTGTTGTGAATTTGAAGACCTAAGAAGAATTTCAACTCTCCCATCATAGACATTTGATATTCTTCACTCATCATATAGGCAAATTCATCACTATAACATTGGTCGATACAACCAAAGATAATATCATCAACATATATTTGGCACACAAACAGTTCACCATCATAAGATTTAGTAAAGAGAGTAGGGTCGAGTGAACGGGTGTGAAGCCATTCTTCACGAAGAATTCCTTCAATGTATCATACCGCTTGGGGGCTTGATTGAGACCATAGAGGCCTTATTTAGTCTGAAGACTTTGTCGAGTTCTTTGGATCTTCAAAACACAGGGGTTGAGCAACATATACTTCTTCCTCAAGCTTACCATTGAGGAATGCACTTTTCACATCCATTTGATATAAAGTGATATTGTGATGGTTAGCATAGGCGAGTAATATCTGAATAGACTCAAGTCTAGCGACAGTGCAAAAGTTTCATCGAAATCAATTCCTTCAACTGCGTGTAGCTTTGAGCTACTAGTCGTGCCTTATTCCTCACCACAAGACCATTTTCATCTTGCTTGTTGCGGTAGATCCACTTTGTGCCAATGATATTATGCTTGCGAGGATGCGGGCGTTTGACCAGTTCAGACATTGTTGAGCTCGAGCTGATGTAATTCTTCTTGCATGGCCTGAATCCCTCCGGCTCGAAATGCTTCATCTACCTTAGTGGGCTCTGTGATAGAGACAAAAGCGTAGTGCCCACAAAAGTTA